>CAJDSM010066999.1:1149-11539 GCA_903981925.1 Ostrea lurida | reverse complement strand
GCGCATTTTAGAAAGTATGTGAACCGTTGTTTATAGCCAGTATTGATTTATTTTTGGTAAAGGGGTGATGTTTATAGAAAAGTCTAGAGTGCGTTGTCTGATTATGTCAACAAGTTAATAATTCATACTTTCTAGCGTGTTCTAAGAATGAGAATATATATAAGACGGTGAATTGATGGAATCAAAGAACTCGTGTATTTGGAACTTGTGAATTTTTGATTGTGTGATTTTAACTGGGATTATTTCAATACTGGAGGAGAAGTTTTGTGTAAATGTTGGATTTATTATTACACGGCCGGACAAGTAACATGTAAGTTAGATTTTCTCTTTAGTATTTGAAAGTTGTTATTCTTGTTTTATTTCATTGTATAATTGTAAATATATTAGTAAAATTCTAAGATAGTGTTGTTGGTGTTGAAATCGCTTGTTCTTTCATAAAGGTAAATTTCTGACCTTGATTTTATTAATGTAACAGAAATTGGGGGGGCTCGTCGGTAATCAAATACAATTTTTTTATAACAAGCTCAACATGTTTTCAGTAGAAAATTTTGTTTAAAACATCGCAACGGTCCCAGGTGTGTTGTAAGTGAAAAAAAGATGAGTTGTTTGGAGTCTTGGGTTACACTTAAGGTTATGAGGTTAAAATAGCATGAAGAAACAGGAGATTAGAATGTGTTGCTAGAAACTTTTGGCCGAAAGACATTTTTACAGCGTATGATTTCCCAAAGTTGAAACAATCGGAAATGTCAGAATTAGAATACAAGATTAGCTTGGAAAATTAAGGCTAGAAGGAAGAGAAGAACGTGGAACGTGTAGAGAGGACAGAGGAGAGAAAGAACGTGAAGAGAAGAGAGAGATGAAAGAACGAGATTATGAGCGAGAAAAAATGATGATTGATAGAGGGCAGAGAAAGAGAATCAGAGACAATTTTGGAAGAGAAAGAGAGTCAGAGACACATTTTAATTCGAAGAAATTAAGATTGTTAATAAGAACGATGCCTCGCTGTCAGAATGTGAATGTCGACGCCAGCTAAAAAATCAGATTAGTTCGAAAATTTCAGGAAAAGCTATTGATAATTTTTCCTCAATTTGAGAAAAGTTGCATCAAATTTAAAATGGCCAAAGCAATATTGGCGAAATATTACAAAGTGTATTAATTGGCAAGGCGGCGGAAAGTTTACTAAGCGCTAGCATAGGCGAGAGTTCAGATATGCAAGGTCAAGGCTGCATACTTAAGGAATACCAACTTGTACCGGAAGCGTACAGACAGAGGTTTAGAAGGTATAAGAATTCGACAATCAGACTTATGTAGAATTTGCTAGAGAAAAAGTAAGATTTATTTGATCAGTGGTTAAGATCTCTAGGAATAGACAATTTCCGAGAACTTATTAGACAACTCAAATCTTGGGTAGAGAATTTTAAAGAGACTGTGTTTCAGTCGAGATTTAGAAACATTTAGAAGATTAAATGTGAGACTCTTTGAGCAAGCTGCATATTCAGATACTTACACTCTTTCTCATAAAAAAAACTTTTTTGGTAAAAATCAAGAGTAGTAGTATCCATGTGAAAAGTTCAGATTCAGATAAGAAAGTATCACAGAGTCGTCAGTCTGTCCAGTAATTCTAAATTCCCGTCACACCGCCAACAAGTGGTTCTACGTCGGTAAGGTCAGCGTTCGTGAAGGATCTCTGTGTAGGGATGTTCTACTTGTACTTATTGTAAGAAAAAAGGTCATCTGATTAGTGATGTTTAAGCTTAAGAGAAAAAATGACTGAACAAACCTACAACAATGCTTGGTAGCATTTAGAAATGATAGTCAAACTTTGGTTTCAATCTTGTTCTGGCACTCGGTGATGTTCAGGGTTCAGAAGTCCAGTTTGTTTAATACTATGGAGGATTATAAGCCCTTTTTATCTCAGGGTTGGTTTCCATTGGTGGCTCTAGTGAAGTCCTGTCGATTTTGAGAGATACGGGGTGCGGCTCAGAGTTGTGTTGTGTAAGGAGTGTTTTTGTCTTGTTCTGAGCGTACTTTCCACTGATAGGTCCGTTTTTACTACAGGGTGTTGATCATATGAGCTAGTGTGTGCATGATGTTTCCCTTGGCAGTAGAATTTATCTGAAATCAGATTTAATCACTGGACCATTTCGTAGGTGTTCGGTCGCTACTCTTCCTGTTCAACCGGCGTTTCTTGTTGCTGGCAACGATTTAGCTGCGGCAGTTATATCCAGATCCGAAATATTTGTAGACATTTAACTCCGAGTGTCGCGTCGAGGATGAGGAACCGACGACTTATCCCAGCCTGTGCTGTTACGAAGATCGGATGACCAGAAGAAAAGAAGTGAAGGAGAGGACAACCCCCTTGAACCCAGCTTGGTTCACCTAATGATTTGATCTTGTGACAAAAGTTTCTGATTGACCTTGAATGGCATTCGATGTCAATTCACAGCCGTTTTCAAGATGAGTCTCCATGAAACCAGTGCTGATGATGCACCAACACGATATACGTTTAAACCAAGATAAGAACTTAGTCGGAGAGCAGTTGCTGTCTGAGCAGGAATAAGGACCCTGATATTATACAATTGGAAAGGGCATTTCACTTGAAGAAAGCAGTAAGTCGGAGAGTGTTGGTGGAATACAAGACGGGATCCTTATGCGGAAGTGGGACCACTGATGCCCACGGATGACTAATCTGGCCAGGTCGTGGTCACCAGATAGTGGTCCCAGTGAGTTTATCGTAGGGGCGTTCCATGAGTCAGCTCCCGATACACCCATGCAGGATTCAATTTAGTGTGTCAATAGAGTGTGCCTAGGAATTTTCTGAGTTATTTCTATTAGGCTAAGTTAGAAAGGATGTTTCGATTTTTTGCAAGTCATGTTCATGTTTGTCAGATGGTAGGCAAGCCTATCAGATTAAAATTCCATGCTGCCCTCTTCAACCATTCCAGCATTTGAAGAACCTTTTCAGTCGTGTATTGGTAAATTGTGTAGAATTTGCTAAATCAGGGTGGAAACCAGTTTTGCTTACTTCATGTGTTATTCACGAGCTAGGCTTCCTGAAGCTATCACCTCTTTAGGCTAGTTAAAGGCGAAAGACATAGTAAGGCTCTTCCAAGTTTTTTTTAGTTTTGGTAGGAGTGCCTAAGGTCTATTCAATCTGAATCAAGGGTTAAATTTTATGTCAGGGTTGTTTCAGCAGGTTTAATGCCTGAGTTAAGGTGTTACAGTAATTATGCTTATCATCCTGAATCTTCCAGGGGACAGTTGGAAGTTTCCATCAAACTCTTAGAATATGATTCGAGGATTGATTTGGCTATCAGTATGAAGAAAGGACTGGGTCGGGTGTCCACTTAGTTTTTATTTGCTGCACGAGAACAGTCCAGGAGTCGTTTTAGGTTTCAGTCTTTGAATTAGTATTTGGCCACACCAGTTAGAGACCTTTGGAAGTTGCTTAAAGAAAAATGGCTGACTGAAACTAGTTTCTCATCTTTCTAGATTATGTATCTAATCTTCTAAGAGAGGCCTTTACAATGCTTGCAAATTAGCTCAAGAAATCTAAGATGTGTTCAACCAAAATGAAACGTTGGTATGGACAAAGATGTCCGGGAACAGAAGTTTTTTAGAGCCAGGCGATAAGGTTGTTGTCGATCGTTTCGCTTAATTTTCTGCCTTGTTCTGGAACACCTTTACAGGCCAGATAATTATGGCCCCTTCTTGAATTGAGAGCAAAGCTTAGTGCATGTTGATAATGTTATTTGTTTTAGTTGTTGTAGACACTGACGCGTAAGGAAAAACGGAGTGTGTCACATTAACATTTGTTGAAAGAGTATTTTGATAGGTTATCAATCTTCTATAAAATTCTGCTTTCCACCTTGGCCAATGTTCAACATTTGAAATTTACAGACAATGAAGATTAATGTAGAATCTAGTGAAAAGGATTTCAGTCAGCGTGTCGTTTTGAAAAACTCCGAAAATTCTCGGCCAATGCTGGATGCAAAACTCGGACATTTAAATTCTTCTCACAAAGTAAGAACAATCACCAATCAAGGCAAATTATCCGTCCATATTCATGGATGTTCCCAAGAAGACCACGGCTGCCTGTCATGATGTCATAGGGGGCAGATGCGTGCCCATTGAACAGCATCCGTATCGCGTTATTCCGTTAAAATTGCAGCATTCTCGATCAGAAGTGACTACATGCGGAAAAGACATTATCGAACCAAGTATAAGTGACTGGAGCTCCACCATGTATCTCGTACCATAAACCTGATGGTACTTTTTAGACTGTGTACGGGGATTTTCGAAAAGTGATTCTGTCACGAAAACGGGACTCTTATCCGATTCCGAGATTAGATGCCTGTATTGATAAAATCGGAAGTGCCAAATTTTTGTAGCAAATTCGGATTGCTCAAATAGGTTTATTGGCAAGTACAGGTTGACCAGAGAGAAGCCAAAAGAAATTGCTTGCATTCGTGACTTCCGTGGCTATTCCAATCAAGGTGATGCTTTTTGAATGAAAACGCGCCAGCCACCTTTCAAAGGAGTGATCCATCTCCCTTCGCCATGACCTTCCAGTATGCGAAGCTATATTGGAGAAGCGATTATATACTGTGAACTGGGAGGAACATCTCCAAATCATATGCAAGTTCTTTGACCTCTGGCAAAAGCGAATTTGACAGTGAAGCCTTGCGAAAAGTGATTTTGTCCATGCTACAGTAGAATATTTTAGGGTCAGCACAGTAGGTCAGGTTGTGTTACACTATCTATGGCTAAGGTGGAGGTACTTGCAAAGTTGCCGATTCCTACGAAAAGAAAGGGTTAATGAGATTTTTGGAATTTGGGTTTTACAGAAAATTCTGTCCCAATTACTCGTCCACGAGTAGGCCATTACTAACTTGGCTACACAAGAAGGCTAATTTCACGGACGAAAGACTGTAATGATTCATGTTGGCAAAATTAACTTTTATTCTCGGTGAGTAGTGCCAGTTCTTTCTGCTCCGATTCTCAAAGCAATTTAAGCTTACTGTAGACGCCAGTGAGTAGGGGAATGGTGCTGCTTTTCTTTCTAACAACATAGTGGAGTGTAGACAGAGTTTGTTTTCTTATTTTTCAAAGAAACTTACAAAATGTCAGCGGTAATTATTCGACTATTGAGAATGATGTCTTGCATTGTTGCTACTTTAGCAGCATTTTGATGTTTATTTGAATGTTAGTATGCATCCAATTCTTGTTTTACGGATAATAGCAATTCCACTCACATTTTTTACATCAATGTCACAAAATCAGAAGACTCACTAGGTTGGAGTTTATTATGCAAGAGTATGACATTGTTATATCACATATTAAGGGCAAAGAACATGTTTAATTCGCAGATGCTTTGTCTCGAGTGTAGTGAAGTGTAACTTATGGTTTTCTTCATTTGGTGGTGGTATATATATGCTTTTTTTTATTTGATGTTTTATGAAGTTTTTTCCTTATATGGTATTGAAAGTTTTCATTGTCATTCAAACTTTCTTTTAAAGGGGGAGGTGTTGTGTATTTGGTGACCCCGAATTTTTTAAGAAGATTTTGACCTTGTTTATGCCAGTATTGATTTATTTTTAGTAACAGGGTGTATGTTTATAAAAAGTCTAGAAGTGCGTTGTCTGATTATTGTCATACAAGTTTACATAATTCATACTTTCTTAGCGTTTTAGAAATTGAAAAATATATATAAGACGGTGAATTGATGAATCGAAGACATCGTGATTTGGACTTGTGTTTTTGATTGTGTGATTTTTAAACTGGGATTATTTTATACTGGAGGAAGTTTTTGTGTAAATTTGGATTTATTAATTAACCGGGCCGACAAACATTCGTAAGTTAGACTTTCTTAGTATTGAAAGGTTGTTTATTTCTTTTGTTTTGTTTTAATTGGTATTATATTTGTAAAGTACATTAGTAAAATCTCTAGATAGTGTTTTGGTGTTGAATACTTGCTTGTTTCTTCATAAAGGTAAATATTCTTACCTTGTTTTTATTATGTAACAACTTTTGATATTGTAATGTTTACTTACCGTTAAAACTTACCTTCACAAGATCATTGTATGCGCTGTAGAATACCCAGTCAGGATAAGTGACACGGCTGGGAGCCTTTCGATATAGTTAGATGAGTAACGGTCCGTGTCCCAGGACATGTTAGGTTTTGCGGATTCGTTGGTGGCTTCTGGTGTACGTCGTGTCTTTAAACAACAGGCTCCGTCATATATGTTTGGTTGTATTCGATATGTATACGAAAACCAAGTAATCGAGAGGGTGAACATTTAACTGGATTGAAACATATCAAAAAACCAGATATGAATAACTATCATTGCACTGTTTCATGTTAAATATACTATTTAAAGTTAGAGATTGAACTACGTCTTTATAAGTCATCATTTTCGCAAATTCAACTGTCGCTATACATGACCTTGTTTGGGTATACAGATTATAAAATGACGTAGAAAAACGTACACAGAGTACGTAGAAATGCGTATAAAACGTGCTGATGCTAAAGGAAACATCCATGGTTTTAGAACGCAAATACAGTAGGATGTACGTATTAATCGTTGAAAACGTAGTAACTCTTGGATAACCTACTAACCGTAAAAGCTATACGGGAGGTAAAGTAGTGGGCATAAAACGGTGGGTTTTACGTGACGAAACAGTAACAAATACGTGATAAGAACGTATCAAGAACTTTGTAGAAAAGGCAACGGGATAGCCCATAGAAACTGGATAATCTATAGGCTACGTTAGTAAAACGTAAGCAAACGTGAAAAACTAATAAATCAATCTAGTAAACGTAACAAACAATTTAAAACGCTTGTATAGAGGCGCAATTTCTCACATGCTTCACATGAAGGGCTTTTCTCCTTTAAATCCATTCATCACTTTTCAATGAAAGTTAACTTTAATAGATAAACAACACATTAATGTGGAATTAGCAACGAACACCAGTTGCCACGCTGTTTAATATGTACAATATTGTACTATACATACATATAATGTGTATGTTAAAGTTGTATGTATGTAATTTTTCTGTTTCAGAAGGGGCATCAGTCTTTGCCGTTAAAATTTGACTCTGGGATAAATTATACCGGAAGTCTTTGAAACGTGCTATACGCATGTGGACATTGAAACAACCCGAACCTGATCACTTCAAACTTAATAAAATTGTTGGAGAGAAGGAGGAGATAGAGAGGGTGGAAGGCAACGCATGCGTCTCCTGATTGCTATTTCAATATATAATTGTAGTTTTAATGTGCTTTTAAAACTTAATTATCGCTATTCCAAAAGTTCGGGGTCACCAAGTACACAACAATGTGTTTTGATATTTGGATAAATTAACACAGCTACGGGCATTTCTGAATTAACAATTGTGTGTAATTTAGTCTCTACATTCTAAGCTACTGAAGCAAGGCCGTAACCAGATGGGGTGCACTGGGTGCATGTGTACCCCCCCCCCCCACATTTTAAAGCAAATATGCTAAAACTTTTCAGCTTTGCCCCCTGGACCCCCTACCAGGGCCTGTCCTGGACCCACTGAGGAACTAAAGCGACCCTAGACCCAATGAAATGCTACAATTTCTCAGCCTCCAGGGACTTCGACCCCTGGACCCTCTATCAGAGACATCTCTGGACCAACTGGGGTTTGACTAGCAGCCTTCAGATCCCTTGTCTTAGCCTTGTGCACCCCCATTCCCAACCCCAATGGAAATTTCTGGTTACGGCCCTGTGAGGAAACCTGAAACCTTTTCTCCTGTGTATATTTTACCGGGTCCAATACAACATACGCGGATTCGGTGGGGTTGGAACGAGGGTTCGTTTTTTAACATTGATTCCACTATGTGGGTAAATATTTTAGGAGATATTTTCCCTAAATATTGCAATATTAGAAAAGGTAATGTGCTCACGTTTTGGAGAGAGTCTATTCTATCTACCTATATTATGTAATAATAGAAATAATATTTAGGAGTTGGGAACATTCATAGACAATGAGGGTACTATCCTCTCCAGTCGCATTTTTGCACAAATGTCTACTCTATATTGAATGTTGTTGTACCTGTCTATAATTTTGAATGGGACTTTTATTTATGGAAATTATATTAACCACTTGGGACACTTTCTGAGTACTTTAATTGAGAAGAAACAGGTGATTTCGATGTTAAATTCATTGTTGGTGCATGCAGGGTTCGAAAGCTGTCATATCAGATTCATTGTTCTTGAGAGGATTTTTAAATGTCCCCCACCAAATTTGTGCCCTTTTTGTGATTATATCCCCTTTGAAAGTGGACGACCCTTAATTTCAGCAAACATAAATCCCCTTTACACAGGAAAGTTATGTATTAATCTTGTTTGAAAATGGGCCAAAGATTTTTCATAAAATTTTCATATATAAGCGTGTAAAGCTTTCATAGCCTATTGTAACTCTACTGAGGAAGCCATGCTCTGAACAATTATGAATCTACACTATGTAAAAAAAACTGGCATGTAAATCCTCGCTGTTCTGACCCAATTGGATCTAACAAAAAAAAAGAAAATTTTCCTTACATATGTATATTTAAAAGCGTGGTCTCCTCATGTGGCCCAACCCTATCCCTTGGATTTGAATCTGCACTTTCGGGAGGTTTCATGTAAAGTTTAACTTCCATGGCCAGTGGTTCTTGATAACATTTATATGACCTTTCCCTATTTTTTCTTTTCTGTAATTACATGTAGCATTTGTTTAAAAATGGCTAACTTCATGTGAGTCGAAAATGTGAAAAGTTTACAGACAGATGGAAGGATATGCAGGTAGACAGCCGACGGAAAGTTGGTGATCAGAAGACCTCATGGTCAGCTCAGCAGAACTTAAAAGGAGAGTGAAAATAGATTGGTTTGTTTTAACATCGTGCCTCAAGTGAAAAAAAAAACGCTTCAAGGTTAAGGTTACAAAGTCAAAACTTGTCACACAAGAAATATACTATCAAGATATGATAAACACGTCTCTGACAGAGAAACACATCTTCCTTTCTCTGGCATTGGCCATTTTCTGTTGATTTGATAGTTTCGATGACCGACATCGTTCCCGGTATTTGTTTTCAATAATTGAATCGAATCCATGTAGCGAAGGAAGACTAATCGTCCTAAAAATGGAAGCCTGTAGAGAAAAAAATGAGACATTTTGTAAATCCCCGTTTAGGATTTAAAGGTTTGGAAGCCCTTTTTATGCCCCCCCCCCTTTTGAAAAAGAGGGACATTGTTTTGCACCTGTAGGTCCACCACGTGATCAACAGACTGACTGACATGCCGTCAGTCGGTCTTAGTGCTGTGGTCATTTCTCAAAAGAGGCTTAGAAAAGGGAGTAACCCCAACCTAGGGTAGAACAAAGAAACTTATATGGTTTGATGAGCAGAATTTTGTCTAGAATTATGGAAATGATGGTGTACTTTGATTAAACTGTGTTTAATTTAGTGTAAATTTGAAATTTGTGTACTATTTTAAACATTTTTTTTTTTTTTAAACAAAAAAATAACTAAAAGTATTCTTTGTCAATTATGACGCATATTACATACAGAGAAATCATAACACAGAAACTTGGCTTTTAAAACTAAGTAGTCTGACGCTGGCCAAATTGTAATCATGCCTTTTTATATGCCAATTTCTGTGCGGAATGTTTAAATAAAGAAATAAATATGGACGAAACAGTTATTAACCCATCATTTTCAGTACCTCGTACTACTTTTCTTCCGTCTAACCAGACTTTGTAATAGTTACACATAAAATTTTCCTCATTTACTCCTCTGTTGGCAACGATATTGTTCCATTATATCTAGCATAATCAATGAGGCTGTGAGACAGCATAAATGTTACCCCCTCCAAATTTTGAGAAATTTGCGTCATTTTGTGGATTTTGGAATTCATATCATTAATAATGGTTATAAATGAATCTAAAGTGATCAATCATTCACAACAGATAAAAAGTAGACCAATAGCCTAATATTTTGTTTTTATGATTGTTACTCTGAATGAATAGCTAACTACAGTACAGGTCCTTCACTTATGAGAAAGTATGTAAATTTTGTACAACTGGATAAAATGGACATAAGGATGTTTATAAGACTAATTGCCATAACTCAAAGGTTAACAGTGGTTTTATATGCACAGATAACATTTCGGACACGTGAGTTTACTATAATGCTCAATGGTTCTGTAATATATGAATACATGTATGGTGGTACGATTTATGGATAGTCATTTAACAGTTTAGTTACTGATTCTTCTAGTGTATTATCATCAATATTGTTAACATTGGGTGGATAAAAGGTTAACGTTGTTGGATATGAAGAATCCCGTCTATTAAGTGCCTAACTATTATCAGAGTCGTCTTTCG
>CAJDSM010066986.1:0-12260 GCA_903981925.1 Ostrea lurida | reverse complement strand
ATCTTTCAGTGGTCAAGATATTCTGGTAAGCCAACATTATATTAGATCGAATATCAAGACATTGTTATGTAAATGCACGTCATTTAAAATCCATCCCTAGAAATCCATTATTAAAATATATCCCAATTTCATCTCTAACCATCAAAATACATGTTTTTTAACTGAATACGAAAGTGCTGTTTTCAGAATCGAAGAGATAACTTTGATTATACTACGCTGTTTGCAGAATGTTATCCACGCATTAGCTAATTCTTCCATTTAAGACCGTACTCTGGGGTTGTAATTTGTTGCCCGAGTCCAGGAAGTCTCAAGGTGTTCACCACATCTCACCAGCGATGTAATCTAGTGAACATGGTCAAAGTGTGGCACTTTTTTCAAGACTGTAACTTTGACCGATTTACAAAGTACTGAAATAAAAAACAAAAAAAACGAGATCGTGTATGTGAAACACGAATGTCCCCGTTCATGCTCATGCCAGCTGGACAGGGCTTGTAAAAGGATTATATCATGTGAAATTAAAGGTCTATCCGTCTACTCATCGACAAAAGTTATGGCCAAAGTTAATAGCGTGCGATTTTTTTTTTCGGATCTTTTAAATCACCACCCCCTCCCTTTTGAACTGGGAAAAAATTAGCGGATCATTTTTCCTCAATTGGAAAATATTTGAGTACGTAATTAGGTGATAAACATATTTGCAAATAAAAATAAAAATATTAAGGAACAACAAATGTTTCATTTTATTATCGATTAGAAATAATATGAATCATAATATTTTTCCATTCAAATGGGACATTAATTTACTTCATTTCTAATTCATCAAGAAAAAAAATACAAAAAAAAAAAATGCCGCAGGCATTGGACTCTTACCTAAGTGTGAATTACCTAATATTTATCAGGTTTGACAGAACATCTACTCCTGTTTGTAGCCGTATTTTTTCTGATAATTTAGTGAAACCCTTACAGTATTGAAACATTGATCCTGTTATAGACCTGACCACAACAAAGTGTTTGTGAGTCTGTGAAAACTATAATATGCACAAATGCTGCTAAAAGGTATACCTTTCTGTTGTTTCTAACATCATACACAATGATGTTTTGGCCTTGTGCTTAGTGGAATGGAGATAATAAACTTGGTAATGAAAAAATGTATTAGACAAGAAATAATTTATACGGTGATTTGTTTTGATTTCCTCTAATTGTAAGATGGGAAAAATAGTACCTCTATTGATTGGCGAAAAAATTACCCAATTTTTGGGGGGGAAACAGCCGAATATCCGGTGGTATTTTTGACCCAAAAAATACCACTAAAGATTTTAAATTCAAGGTCAAGTCAAACATTTTTGGACCAGATAAGGGCTTGTCATAAGGAAACACATGCTGAAATATCAAAACCCTATCTCTTGCCATTCAAAAGTAATGGCCAATGGCTAAAGTTTTTTGAAAAGTCATGTCGTAGGGTTGGAGGAGATTGAAGGTACAGGTCTAAAATTTTGGTACCCACAGAAAGGTCTTGTCTAAAAATCCGTAATTGTGAGAATACACAAGCTCTAGTAATGTACTTAGGCCAAAAAAAAAAAATAATAGGTGTGATTTCGATTACCTCGACCGTCCCTAAATTTTCTTCCCGACCTACATTTTTTTAAAGGCAATTCCAGTCCTTAAAATTCTCGTACACTTCCGCTTTTTTCGATCTCTACATAAGTTTTTGATGCTCGATATTCTAAATCCAAGGATGGCGTCCTTCGTGCTTTCCGAAGACAGACTCGTTGAAATTTAAATACTTTTAAATAGGGTAAATCAGTCTGTCAACAATGTCATTTTCTTGCTTTAATTTATTTCTTTAATCCCATAGCTGAAACACTCGGAGTTACATTGTCGTACTACACAAATACCGTTATTTATTATTGAATACACTTCGTTCCTGTGGATTGCAAGGCAAATTTTGTCCGAATTCCCATAGTGAATAAAAATGAAACGAAAATAAAAAATAAATCCGACCCGACCCTACATTTTTATTCGAGTATGTATCGGAAACACACCTTTTTTATTTTTTTTGGCTACCATTCGAAAGTATAACTAAGGTTACAGTTTTTGATAAAGTAGTCAAACTTCAAGGTCAAGCAAAAACTGTTGGTACCTCATCGTAAGGTCACCTTCTAGGTGTTGGTTGACATTAAGATGATTGATTAATTTACTGTTTTACGTCCCACACGAGAATATTTCACTCATCATTGGAGTGAAGGGCTGCAAAATTTAAGGCCTATGCTCAGGCAATCAGGGCCTTTGAGCAGGAGGGGAATCTTTTTTGTGCCCCTGCTGGACACGGGGCCTCGTTTTCTGGTCTCATCCGAATGACCCGCCGACATTTAGTCAGCCTCTTACGACACCAAGGGAGATGGAACTAGGGGACCTAGTTCTACTCCCGGACAAACACCCAATGTAAAATATCAAAGCCCCTAGTACTTACATTCGTAAAGGCAGAGATGGCTGAATACGCACCGTGGTAAACTGCCGGCAAAAATCTGGTGCTTTTCTGAATGTCCATGAATAAATTGATCAAAAAAATACCGGACACAATTGCCGGTACAAATTGACAGCACAAAAGTTAAATAAAGATGCTCTTTCCACCCTCAAAACTTACCATCGTTCCTGTAGTTTTTACTATCTGTCAGGACACAATGTCCGCCAGATTTTTGCGTGTCTTTCAGCCTATCTCTGCTAGATCAAAGGTACTAGCAAACTTTATTATTAGGTTAAGGAGTTGATGTTGAAATACTCCTTAAAGTAGGTAACTTCATGGTCAGAAATTTAGGTTACCCACAGAAAGGTTTTGTATAGAAACATACATTTATGTGGTGGATGCGGAATACGGAGTACTTACATTGAAAAGTTATAGTTAGGTAAAGTTGAAAAGTAGGTGGCAAGAACTTCAAGGTCAGAGTCAGGAGGTCTAACATTTTTTGTTACATGGACAAGGTCTGTCATAAAGAAACGATACATTGTGAAATAATAAAAAATCCAATAGTAATGAACAATTCAAAAGTTTACATAAGGTTAAAGTTTAGAAAAGGTAGGTCAAAAACTACAAGGTCAAAGTCAATAAGGTAAAAATTTTGGTACCACGAAAAGGCTCTTTGCCATAAGGAACATACAGTCGTGAAATATTAAAGCCCTAGTAGCCTTACCATTCAAAAGTGTAGCTAGTCAAAGTCTTCACACAGAATGACAGGACAGAATGACAGACCAGCGACAAAAACAAATAATGGCCCCCGTTTTTCATAAGGGGGCATAAAAACATCATACTAGAAAACAACAAGTCTTGAAAGTATATATTAACTGGTAGCTTTTAGGCTGTGACGACTTAATTCACAAGTTATACCCCCCCCCCCCCCCCTTTCCCCCAATCATTCAGATTCCTCATCTAAAATTAAAAGGAGGTAAAAAAAGTTTTTCAGAACAATAAAAAAGAATCCCTGAATGTTTCAGTGAATTGAACAATTTCTGATCAGTAGATTTATGATTGAGTGGCTGAATGGAGAGTATGAAAGTCAGTATTCTCAACACTAAGAAACAAGGTTTCTTTGTAAATATTATATTAAATATTTGATGTTTAACCCTCCTGTATTTCTCCAATCATTTAAGCAGTGGGGTTAACCTTGAAGAAAACATCCCATCGTCTTGGTTCTCATTAAGAGCCGACACCCAGTCATATCTCACCCCCTACTTTGAGTAAATTCACTGCCAACTTGCTGTAGTTAGTACCAAAAAAAGACTGTACTACATGTATGTATATTGTGATTGATTCAATGAAATATTCACATTAACTACAAACTGTCATGGCTTACACGATCAAATCTCCCCATCATTATAAAAAAATGAATTTTTACATAAGTTACATGTAAATTTTACACATTTTGCAGACATTTTACAAATTTCAGTTCTATACATTTAAGTGCTAGAATCAAGGAAATGTCTCTTATGCCTTTAACTATCTTCAAAAATTTTAAATTCCTGACAATCACATATGTCGGAAAGAGGAGACTTGGAGATGAATAAGAAAGTTATTGAGGTCTTGACAAGGGCATACATGAATAATGATTGCTATGCCCATCCTTCTGTCCTTCCATCACGCAAATTTGCGTTTACCTCAATTTTAAAGAAACTATTGAGTATTTAAGATATTTTTATCAAACCTCATAGCTCTCGCCTCGTGATCGGGAGGTCGTGCATTCGAGCCCCGAGCTCGCACCCAGCTGCGTCAAACCTAAGACGTTAGAATAGGTAGTGTTTGCTCCTTCGCCAAGAGCTCAACATTTAGAAGTGAGAATCACAGGTCTTTCGGGTATAACCTTAAAAATGGAGGTCCTGTGTTGCAGCAGATGTGGCATGCAAAGGAACCCTCACTTACTAAAAGCCGTAAGTGCTAATAAAGCATTATGCTGCATAGGTCTAGATTTGCAGCCTTTCACCCGCAATGGTGACATCTCAATATGAGTGAAATATTCTCAACGGAATGAAAAACAAACAAATAATCAAATCAAACCTCGTATGTTGAATGTTGATACCTATTGGTGGACTTCAATTGAATTTCATCAATATTTTTTTTACCTAACCTGGATCTCACTTTTCCATATTTGGTGTTGCCTTAAAGCTCAATTTCAAAGCAACTATTGACAATATTTACACAGTCACTGATACAAGTAACTATTCATCTGTGGCATTATTTTCTAATGTTGACCTTCCCTGTGACCTTGACATCATTTCCTATTCAGTATTCAAAATGATTCAAGGTGGAATTTTATTGATGTGACACATCTTTCAAAAAGATACATGTATGTTCTCCCTTGGATTTAAATAAGATGCAGAAAAACTAACAACAATTTATGGTTCTCCTTTAGATTTGACTTTATGCAATGAACTCGGATTCAGCTACAGGACACACTTATCATTCCAGGGTGGGAGTGGTCCTGGGGTGTAGATAGGAATCTCTTTGTCTATCTGTTTGTCCACCTGTGTGCAGATTTTTGTACTGGCCATAATTTCTTTATTTAGCACCTGGATGTATCACTATATGAGACAATGTGTCGCGTAGTACANGATGTATCACTATGAGACGATGTGTCGCGTAGTACTTTCATGACCTCATTCTTGTACTGGCCATAATTTCTTAGTTTTCTTAAGTAGGCATACATGTACCAACCATATTTAGCACCTGGATGTATCACTATGACCTCTATGACTCTCTCTCT
Source organism: Ostrea lurida (assembly GCA_903981925.1). Taxonomy (NCBI): domain Eukaryota; kingdom Metazoa; phylum Mollusca; class Bivalvia; order Ostreida; family Ostreidae; genus Ostrea; species Ostrea lurida. The sequence continues at coordinate 7,011 of CAJDSM010066986.1, read as the reverse complement.
CTCCTCCCCTAACTAGCACTTAGTCTAACACAGCATATTGTCAGTTGAAGTTATTAANAGCACCTGGATGTATCACTATGACCTCTATGGCTCTCTCTCTCTCTCTCTCCTCCCCTAGCTAGCGCTAACACAGCTTATTGTCAGTTGAAGTTATCAGATTGTCTTAAATTCACATTGTTTTTAAGCACTTAATAACATTTATGTGTCAATATTTTGCAGATAAAAAGTTGCTGAACTCCTTAATCTCAAACTTGAGGAAAAGCGTTTCCACTCTTGCAACATATGGATTCCAACATTACTTTTCAAGGACACTTGACATTGTACACAAACATGAATGCAATGAGCCGGTTGATAAATTCTTTTCCTTCTCTGCATCCATACCTAGGCAGTACTCAATACCAGAATACAAAGTCAGGAGAATACTGTCGGTTAGAGAGGAATTCAGGGGAGACCTTTACAGTCAAGACACTGCACGTAAACCAGTGATGCACACTCAAAAGAAACCAACTTGGGTCAATTTCGACATGGAATGGATTCCATCCGATGATGACCTTGAAATGACCGACTCTGACTATGAGTTTGATGTAATGGATTCCGATTCCAACAGGGACATGGAGTCACCTTCCATTGAAACTATCAAGAACTGGGATGATCAAGTTACAGAACATCTGAAATGTATTTCTGACTCCGTCTTGGTCAGTTCATCAAATATTGACAAGAAGAATTCAAAGTATGCTGTGGAGCAACAGCGGGAACTCAAAGAAAAGGAAAACAATCAGGAGAATGATGTTTACAAAGAAATGATGAAGGACAACTTCTGTTCTGATAATTCCCAATGTTCTTCATCTACATCTTCCAAAAGGAATAGTTCACCTCCCAGAAGCAGAGTGTTAGAAAACAGACATGGAAAGAAAAGACCAAGAGACTGGGACACTGATGATTCTGATTATTCACTTTCCCCCATCAAGAGTAGAATGACAGACAGTCCTCAAAGATGTCCTCTTCAACCCAAAAAAATTGCGATTGAAAAAAATGATTCATATAACTTTCCAGGACGCAAGTTAGAGGAATCAAATAACAGGCATAAAGAGATTAATTTGGCAAAGCAACAGACAAGGAAGAATATGCTTAAAGCAATTGCTAATGATTCTGATTCTACCCTGCCGGATCTAGATGCTCCTGATATTTCACACACAAAGCCCAAGTATATCACTTTACCTGAAAGACGCAACCCCACCCTAAAGGATGAGAATGATGCGAGATATAAAAGAAAGAAGGAATCTGCTACACTGATCAAAGAGGATATCGATCGTTTCAAGGAAACTCACTTCAGATTTCAACCAAGTATTAAGGAAGACTACTGCAGCAGGCCAGATGAATTCACATCTTTTTATGACTACTCAAGTGATGATAACAGCATTTGTTCATCAGATTACAGTAATTGCAAAGCCCAAAGACCTAGCAAATGTGGCAAAAAGAGATTCCATGAATCTCGAACAAACAAGCGTGGAGAAAATCATCAAGATGTTATTGGAAGTCCTGCAAAGAGGATAAAGCACAATTCTTCCCTAAAAAAGAAAGGACAGGAAGACCATTTGGTAGAAATAAATGGCAATAAAAAGGACAATCACAACAAGATTCTGGATTTGACAGGTGACACCCCAGTCAGAAAATCAAAGGTGGATCTTTTAGGAAATGTCTCAAAGGAAGGTAAGAAACCCACCCACAGATCAAGAACACATATTATCCATGGCAAGGACAGTCTTTCTCCAGGTGATGGAGGGAGACATAGAGGGAAATGCTCCTCATTTGCTCTTTCAATTCCTTCACCTCGAAAATTTCAGGAATTCTCTGAAAGGTCTTCAGAGAGACCAGAAAAAATAAAACCATCCCTTCATTCTGATCCATACAAAACTCCAGAAGATCCCAAGTGCAACACCATGGAGAAAGGGAAAGAGCTGCTTCTGTCAATCCCTGCAGTGATTAGAAAGAAATCATCCAAAGCAAGAAACCAGGATATTCGTAATTTTTTCAACAGCTGTAGCAGATAGAAACAAGACCCAGCATAATGATTTTCCATTCTAGTCAGTAGAAGTTGTTTTGGGCCAAATATCATATGCTAGTTTTTATTAGGGCTCTGTCATATGATGGATGCCTTATAGGTAATCACTGTCTGTCTTTCCACCTGTCCTTCATCACATTTTATGTCACACCTCTTTGGAAAGACTCTCACTACTTCGATTAACCATATGGGAATACCCCTTTTGATTTTCAGATTTATCAGCTTTGTACATATGTACATGCAGTTGCACAGTCTTGGGACTTAGAATCTTAGATAACAGTACTTTCTTTGGCATTAAGATTTTCAAAGATTTTTAAATGCTCTTATTGGAAGATGAGATGCTTCTTTCAATTTTCATGTTTATCAGCTTAAAGTTTTATTGTTACAGTTGGTAGGTCCTGGTTAATTTGAAACTTGTTGAAGCTCACAACACGAAGGCATTTACTCCTTACAATACATTACAAGATGGCGATTTAGATGTTGTATGAAATTGGTTGTTTCAATCCATTTGATTGGGTAAAGCATCGGGCTGGTAAACTGCAGATCCTTATTCTGCTAGGGACTTACTCCTATTCACTAAAATAAATTATTGAAAAGCCTGTTTCTAAATCCAAAATTGCATATTTTCCATCTTTTATGGCTGATATCTCTTAGACCTTTCATTCAGAAATTGATGCAATTATCACAAATGTTCCTTGAGACAACAGCTTGTGAACCAAGGTCATTTTGAAAAGTCAAGGTCACTCAGAACATGCAAGTGCTCCTTATTTCAACAGTTTCCATCTACTAAAACTTTTATCATATATTCATCATAATATTCCTTGGGATAGGTTACTTTTGGACCAAGGTCATTCTCAAATGTCAAGGTTACTCAAAGCATATACATGTGCCATGTATATATATATGGAAAAGTGACTTAAACTAGTTTAACAGTTTTGAACAAGTATTGATCATATTACATGTATCTACAAGCAAATTATTCCAAGGCACAAGTTACTCAAGGTCACAAAAACATATATAAAAGTTCCTTATAAATTTCAACAGTTTGTATGAGTATTGATCATGTATCCCACAAATAAGGAATAAGCAAATGACTTACAGGCAAAGGTAACTCAAGGTCGCTTAACCTTTACTTATATATANAATGACTTACAGGCAAAGGTAACTCAAGGTCATTTTGTAAAGATTTAGGTCGCTTTTAAACCTTTACTNTCAACAGTTATTGATCATTGTGCAAGTTATTGTGTATTTCATTGGTTAGTTGCAATTCATGGAACATCCATCAGTTTAACTGATACATATATTTTTGTTTAACAAATATACTTCAATATTATGTCATCGTATTCCTTTCATATGAAGTGAGCCACTGTAAGAAAGTAAGGTTTTATGTAGAGTTTGAAAATTTGATGTATGGAGATTGTGGCACTGTATGATATAAATGTTTATCTGTTTTTGCAGTGTTTGTTTGGCATGGATTATCACGATTTTTTAGTTTGATCATTTTTATTCCATCGTAGAAGAGAAGGAAGTGAATTGCAGACTGATAGAAGTGATTATAATCAATAATTTCGAAGCGTTTTTAGTTGGTCAAGTTCTAGCAAATGTTTTTATTTTTAGTTGGTTATTTTTCTTACATCAGTAGTGAGGTTAAGCAGTTTTGTAGTTACCATTGTTCCAGTAGAGGTTTTGAAAATTCTTAGAAGAAAAGGAAAAAGCGTTTTAATACATTAACTCTAGATTTCAATATTGAGACACTACTCTAGCATTAAAGATCCTCTCAATATAGGACTTTGTCTGTTGAATTCTCTTTTTTTCACACATGTTAAGGTTGTATCATACATGTAAAATAAAGTTTCATTTGAGGCACATGTATGTTTTTCTTCAGAATGCTATTTATATTGTCTGGATTTAGAAAGAATAGTGATTGATTTCTTTTCAGAAATGCATGTATATCGTATGCTGCAAAAGAAAAACTCAGAAACATCATAATATAATTTGATCATGATGACACTCTTTTATTATTCATCATCTTTGGAAATCATATCATGTACATCTTTTAATAACCCAGTAAGATGTTTTAGATTTTTTTTTTTTCATTTTTGTTCTGTATTGAAGATAGGGAGCATATTAGGGTTTTTTTCAGTGTCTGTCTGAAATGCAATGTTGTCAGTTGGTAACTTTTGAATGGTAAAAGATAGGGGATGTAAAGGCAAAGATAACGAACAGTGATCAACCTCTTTAAGTCCTAAATAGAATACAAAAAACAAGAGATAGGCAAACACGGACCCCTGGTCACACCAGAGGTGCTATCAGGTGCCTAGTCGGAGTAAGCATCCCCTGTTGACCGGTCACGCACGCCATGAGCCCATTGTCTTGATCAGGTGAATGGAGCAATCTGTAGTCAAATCAGTGTATGAAAAGCGGCTTAACAATTGTTCTTAAACACACCAGACAGCATTTAACCCAATGGTATAGGCCATACTGGCAAACTAAATCATTATAACGACCATAGAATTTATGAAATGCTGTCTTTAAACGTGACTGTTGAAACCCCAGCAGTAAGTAGCCTGCCTCGATTCAAATACTGGTCATATGCAGAACAAGCCCTTGCGTATCGAATAAGTTGAGAGGTATATACATCATATNAGCCCTTGCGTATCGAATAAGTTGAGAGATACACATCATAAGAGGTGATGGGGATGTTGCTATTGCTACATTAATATGGGAAGTTAACTAGAGGAGCTTAAATTGTCCCATTTGTCATAAAATTGAGTTGTTAGTTTGCCGATATTAATTCGAATGGGAAATATTCGATGATGTGTTGCAGAGATTTTTCGATATATGAAATAGAACACAAATAAGAGCTGATCAAAAAGGGAACATGCTCTACTTTTACAGGGTATATTTACCTTTTTCCTGTTCCATATACGAATTGTACAACTAAAATGCCGACCTGTTTAAACTTTGAGAATAAAAGAGAATTTAAAAAAAAAAAAAAAAAAAAAAACATGTTGCATGAAATCGCTATTTTCTCGTAACATTGCCAGGCCTTAAAAATGAAATAATAGAAAATATGCGATGATTAAACATTTTTTGGGAATCAAAATACCTTATCATTTAATTTTATTTCACGTGATCACCTAGCGCCGATTCTCATTGGTTAAAACACCTTTTAAGAATTGAAGTGATTTTTCGATCAACGTACCTGAACAACAAGTCTAATGAACATTATTTTGTTGTTGTAATATAAAATTAAATGATAAGAATTAAATCTTATATTTTTCGGGTGATATGCAAGGTTTATCACGAGATTTTTAGACGGTAAAACTTTTCATCAATTCGCGCATTGATGGTTTTACCGTCTAAAATTCTGGTGATACCTGCATCAACCCGAAAAAAATATAAGATTCATTTCTTATGTCTCCTATCTATAAGCGATTTGGCTGTTAAAATGTTCTATGACAATTTGTTTCATGTTAAATTCTAACCTCCGTTGAATTTGGAGATGTTACAATGTACCAAAGGTTCCGTAAATTGTACTGGAGTTCTAAGGAAAGTGTCATATTGTTTTGTACATCTAACTCATAACTTCAATTTTCTTGGCAACTGGTTGATTTATAAATACGGAAATGGCTGATATTTATGACATGCATGTTTAAAAGCAGCAAATACTAAATATTACCAATTTACAGCTTAAATAAAATTCTCTCTCTCTCTTTCTCTCTCTCTCTCTGTAGTATTGAATATTCTATTTTTAACTTGTGACGTACTACGCCGCAAATATTGCACAATGAATCGGCAATGTTATTGGAAAACTATTTAAACGGATTTTCTTGTTAATGATACAGAAGACGCAATATCAGCGCAAGCAACAACTGCTAAAACAAGAAGAGAGGAAGGAAAGTATCCACCTATTGACAATGGTGAATAAAACAATCAAATGTGGCGTCCATTCGGGGAATACCCTACGTGCGTCACACAGCAAGTAAGTGTTTTGCTTCTCTTGAACCAGGGGTGGATCAAATGGTTCTTTACTTTAACAAATTGCTAGAGTCAAAACACTCAAGGGATTGGTTACACTTTAGTATGCATTTGGAGTCTTTCAATTAATCGCTATTTACATAATAATTCTGGTCCCATTTCACCATTCTTGATGGGGAAACTTGACTGGATTAGTTTTGATCTCGATCGTAGGAATACAAATTGTTCTGTGAATTGGAAGAGAATGCTGGGATGTTTAAAGTAATCAGACAAACCGCTAACAGATAGCCTAGAAGAAAAAAAAAAATGGAGTATAAGAAAAACATATAGGCCCCGCATTGGCAGGTTAACAATACATGTAATTAAACTTTAATCCTAAATTAACGCAACTGATTCTGTTCCCTAATCACATCTCAAACTCATGAATTTTTGAATATGTTTGAAACAGATATGTATCAATTTCTATTAAATAGTAATAAGAATCATCAGATAAAGAAATAGCTATAATCCCAGATTATAAATATGGAAGTCTTAAAATGATACGATTACACAGATTTCATTTCTGCTTAATGAAATCAAGTTTGATCAGAAAGGCTAAATATATCACTGCAGACGGAAATTGAAGGTAAACATAGAAATTATAGGCGTGTATTGAAAATCTGTTGTACCCAAGAGGGGGCTCAAAGTTATAGCAATGTTGTGTTTTTTCTTTTGAAGAAAAAAAATTCTAGAATAGCTGGATTAATAAGACTATTTAAATAAAATTCAAAGACAAATGATAATTCTCTATGATACAAATCAATATTAATATGGAATAACCCACGCATTATGATAAACATAAGAAATGTTTAGAAAAAATAGCAGAATTAAGTGAAATTAACAAACTAAAAACGATAGGACCAAAACTCGCGCATTCCATTTCTGTATTTTATATATTAAAAAAAATATGACAGGATGTAAAATCGATA
>CAJDSM010066977.1:78-12127 GCA_903981925.1 Ostrea lurida | reverse complement strand
ATAGAACCTTTACGATTTTTATAAGGATGAATCTGCTGCTCTCTGGTCTATCTCAATTTCCCCCGAGAAAGAAATAATTCTACGGCTTAGTAATTTGTTACACTGGTTCATTGAATATACAATATGTACACTATTGACTATAATATCTATGATCATCTTGATTACTTAACCCTCTGGCTTAGAGGTCATATGTGTCCTTTTACCTCTCGCTGCGTGTGTGAGGGTCATACTTGTCCTTTTCCAGTTTCCGAAGTTCAAAAAGCCTGTTATTCTCTAAATTGTAGACGTATTTACATGATATTGTATCAATAGGAATCAGAAAGTGTTCAATTCTATATACTACAGTTAATTCTTAAGACAGTTTGATTTATATTGTTTTCTAGCAAAGTTGCATAATTTTTATACAACTGCATAATTCAAAATGAATTGCGACGTAAAAATAAAAGAACTTAGGCACTGCGAGTTTTTAACTCAGCCATATATCTTACAACGCCAATGTACGACACTGGATAAAGTTCAATTGAGTTGGGTTTTTTCTTAACCCCCCCAAAAAAACATTTGTGACATCTGTTATCATGGATGTAAAGCAAAACGTATATTAGGTTTGTAAATTCTTATTTGCTATTATTTTATTAAAACTTTTCAAGAAAAAAAAAATTGTTTATTAGAACACTTTGCATAGATATTATTCGGAAATCTTTTCAGATAAGAATCTCCGGTCTGTATCCCGAGAGATAAATATCGTGTTACTGCATTGTCTTACCACTAATATACAAAAGAATAATTTTATCACTTTTCGAAAAGTACGACAGATTGGGTTTCCATATATAGTTATTACACGTATATTAAATTCAAAAATGCTATAAGTTAACGACGATACAGATTTGCAAGCTGTCCAAAATGAGCAAAGTAACGCATTAAATATGGCAAGTCATATAATTATTATTGCGATTCCATCATGAAAGCACAATCCTTATTACTGAAGCCGATTATTGAATAAATGCAGTGTACATAGGATATTCACGTTTCCGTTTATTTGAGCACCGACTTTTTTAGTGATATGTTAAACTTCGCACGAATTGAAATAAATTAAAAAGTACATGTAATGGACAGAAGATGTTTTACTAACGTTTTACCGAATATAGAATATCGGTATCCATACTTTCTTGATCTATTCAACCCAGTCTCAAATATTGAATAAATCAAGATGAACATAAAGTAGTTTAACGTTTGTTTTCTGCTGTGCAATCTTTTACTGGTTAAGTACTGATATTGGCTAAGTACAATATCGTTTTCCTCTTCGGTGTCTGCATACCTTTTAGCATCAAACATTCTTATCAACAAACCAAACTTAGCTCACATTTAAAAAGTTCTTCCGCATGATCAACACTTTCGTTGGGGGGGAGTGCGGTCTTACGACCATTTAAAATTACAAAAAAAAAAAAAAAAAAAAAACCCAAAAAGAACCCTCCCTTTTTCGGAAAGGATCATACAACTTTTAAAATACAAAAGAAACCCAACTTACAATGGTTTCTTGAAATACTCTAATTAGCTAGAAAATATAAAGTAATACCACATATTCTGCGCAACAAATGGAGAATATCTCTACATCCATGAATGAGTCTAAATATTTCGTCCATTCATTGAATCGGTAAAGATTTTATATCTTTTCTACATTTCGTATACCTTGTGAACACAAAACTGAGTATTGTTGGTAAGTACCTGCGACGTATATAAACACACCCAAAGTTATACCGATCGAAAAATTTCGAAAAAATAAGATAGATGGTGTTTTTTTGTGTTGCATATGCACAATTATTCCTCTCATCATGTTGGCTTACCCACTAGACCCTAGGTAAGTGGCTCAATCGGCCGGGCCAGGAGCGGTCACAGTTTCAAAATTTGTTCTGTTGTTTCTACCACATGATTGTCTGTTCCACGATTAAATGATTCGAATCAAAAAATTAGTGGGGATGGCATTTCGGAATCTGAGTTTTTACTGCTGTGAGATAGGCCTATCTAGGATATAATATATCAAGCTTCATGTTTATGAATAAGTCACAACAGGATATAACCTTCAATATGGAATGAAGTTAATACACAATCTTCAACTGAATAAGACTTATTAGGAAGGTTAATTGGTATTCTAACAGTATACTCTCCTCTTCTCTCTTCTCTCTCTCTCTCTCTCTCTCTTCTCTCCTCTCTCTCTCTCCCTCTCTCTCTCTCTCTTCTTCTCTTCTCTCTCTCTCTCTCGTCTTTCTGTGTGTTGTTGTGGAAGGGAATGTGTGTGTGTGTTTGAGTTCTTTTAACGTGCAATCTGTATTTACTAAGTTATGTCTTGGTTTAGAATAAGTTGAGTATCTAAAACAAAAACGCTATTATCAGACCACATTAATTATGCAAAGATTGATGTCCTTTATATTAAGGTACGACAACAACACTCGATGCCAGATTACTGATACTGAGCAATCATGACAAATTGTCTAAACATTATGTTATTTTTTCATCAGCAGGACAATAATCGTATTGACGTTAAAAAACGATTCAAAAGGAGTCAAAAAACTCGGTAAATATAAAAAATTAAAATAGTGTCACTAATTGTGTTCTTTGTGAAGTTTGTCTGCCAGCATGAATTCTGATTATTATGCGAATATAACAAGACTCTGTAGTGACGTTCACGATAACTGGTTCGACAACCACGGATCCAGGATTGTCGAAAGAGGGTGCCCGTGTTGAAAAAAGCCTAGCCAAGTAAAGCTTAAGTCTGCATATGAAGCCAAAGTGGGGGACCAGGGGCGAAGCGCCCCGGAAGCCTCGGTTTTATAGCTTTCTAAAGTTACCTTTTCGAGGTAAATAAAATCTTTAATTTAGTATAGTATCTAAATAATTGAACGTTTGTGGCCTTCACAAGGGGGGGGGCCCTGCCCCCTGGGCCCCCCCTTAAATCTCGCCACTTGACATCGTCAGAAGACGATCCAAGTGGCTAGTCTATGTGATTTGCGACAGTGGCAAGGTTAACAGTTTGTAAGAAGAATAACACGATTCTATTACTTAGATATATCTATATACGTAGCCGATGATTTTGTATAGTTCACTGTATATGTACTTGAAAATCTGATATTTGCATGGTGCTGGTGTAGTACATTTAGAGAATTATTTTGACGTGAGCCCGTTGCGTAACTGGACGGGATGGTGTGGTGAGTGGCAGGCTGCCGCCATATGGGTAACGTGTAGTCGTGTGCCCGACGAGTTTCAAACTTTAGGGTCCTGCTGATCAATAAAGGACGGGGCCTTAAATCGCAATTTTGTCTTCATTGGTACAAGAATTCAACGACAATGGCTGTGGGTGAGTTTATTATTAGTTTGGAAGTTAAGGCAATACAGTAAAAAATTGATATTGGGGTGGGTTAGGGGGTGACAATATTTAATTTTAATATCACTTCGATGAATGGTTCGTGTTGAGCGATTCAATGCAGTTCTAAGCTGAAATAAAAACTATTTTATGTATTTTTTTTGACAATCATATTGTTTTGTTAGACAATATGCCTTTAAGAGTTTCTATTTTCATTGAAATCATCGGCTCACGAATCAAAGTGTGTCTTGAAAACCGCATGATCATTATTTAAAGAAAGTCATTACCAAACATCACATGTGCGCGAAGTCCTAGGTGTTAATTGTAAGCTGATGACTGGGAATGAAACATTTAATCAGTCACGTAATGGAAATCTTTTCAGTCTAACTAGAGCTAAATAAGAATATAGATGCAAAAATTCACAGATTAGGATGGTTAATTTCTCGGACTTTAATTCTACATCTGAAGATCTTTATTCCTTACCGGACACATTTCGAATCCCACTAGTCGGGCTATACATCGTCGTCCTCCTCCTCGCCGTGGTCGGAAACAGTCTCATTATTAGATGCTGTCTTCTTTCCAAGAAGAGAAAGAAAGTGAGTGCGCTGTTCGTATGTAGTTTCGCGGTAAGCAATATAACAATCTCCCTCCTGTGCATGCCCTTCACGGTGGTCAGCAACATTATATTTTACTATTGGCTATTTCCACTATGGTTGTGTCCAGTTACTGCCTACATTCAGCTAGTTGTGGTCATCCAGAGAGTATGTTCCTTAGTAGCACTAACTCTCCATCGGCATCGATCCATCGTGTATCTTTCAGCCAAAAAACTAACAAAACGAAATGGGGCTATTATAACCATTCTGCTGTGGGTATTCTCTGCTGTTTTTGCTTTACCCGCGGTGCTACAGAGCAAAGTGATATTCTTGAGCAAGTTTCCGCCTGGCATCTACGGACTTTGTGTCGAGGATTGGAATGTTCGCTACATGAGAAATAGTTTCACCATTGCTATCGCCTTGGTCCAGTACGTGATTCCATTGGTGATCCTGACTGTTGCTCACATCCGAGTCCTCACAGCGGTGTTTCGTCGAAAGGTTCCAGGAGAAAAAAATCGAGCAAGAGACGAAATGCTAAAACGATCGAAGAGAAAGGTATTACTCAGTTAAAATACTTTAGTAACCAATCAATTCTTCATTTTAATTTTATAATTTGTGAGTATTTAGTAAGTACTTAGTAATTTCAACTGGGTCTCATATCTTTTATTTTGCTGCATGTTTACAAATGTTATTGGTTTATATAAATTTTATTGGTTTATGAGTTTAATAAGTACATGTATATCTCTATGGTTACTTAGACTTGTTTCTTTCTCCGCAGACGCTGGTATTTTTAGTCCTTGTCGTCATCATATATGCTATACTATGGTTACCGCTGCAGGTGATAACGGTAGTCGGGGACCATATTCCCTCTATCTATGATCACTCGTTTGCTCATATGGTCTGGATCTTCTGTCATTGGTTAGCACTAAGTGACACGTGTACATATCCTCTACTGGTTCTTTACAAGCGACGAAAAAAGGAAATGACCCTCTGGCGACTAATCTGTGGAGATGCTAGTGAGATGAGAAGGAATTCAAATGAAAGTGTTCCAATGGAGAGTTCAGGGAAATATCTTTTGAAATCACATAAATCCTTTTCTGAAATTGCTTTGAATGAAAGTTCGACAGATATACGTACATTGTGATTAGCGAATGAATGACACATACAATCATGCAGGTTTTACCATTCTTTCTTTAACGATAATTTAACACGTGTGTGTGTTTATAATCTTTGTTTTAACACTTGTTTGTAGTATTTATGTGTCTAATTATAATTATTTGTTCATTTACATATCTCTTTCTTCTGTTTCTGATTTCATTTTTTGGGGTTAGCAGTTGAAATTAATAGTTTTTCTTTCTATGTATGGCTTTAATTCTGTAGTTTTGTTTAAGCAATTTTATATCAACATCCTTGCCTGTATTTATGGTTTTGGATCATCAATTCTAATTCGTTATACATTTCTAGCAAGCCCAACGTCTCAAGATTTCATGTTTGCAGTATTATTCTTAGTTATGAAACAAAAGTGCAAATCGGAATCATGATACCCATTCTTATTATATATAGCCATCCAATGAATCGAGTGTTGATACTGTAAAATGTCCCAGAGTGTGATCCGACTTTCCGGAATCACACCTGTCGTTTTCCCGATTCCGTATCAGTATTCTCTGAAACTGATGACGTCACACATGCATCGGACGCAACGTTTTTCGTGGCAGATATGTCGAGTGCGTCATAGACAAAACTGCGTATACACAACAAATAATTTCACGGTTTATGTTTGTTAGTATATTTTGATATATTTTGGACCAATATTGTCTTATAAAAACGTCGATTTGAAAAAGATGGTAAGGGGGTATATAATAAATTTATCATTACTACAGTAACTTGATCTGATGATCGCGCCTGTCAACGAGACGTGATGATCTTCAGATCAAGTTACTGTAGTAATAATATATCTTTAAAGCGGATGCATGAATATATTATACCAGAGATGGGAAGTCCATAGTTATTGTTTTAGAAGAGGAAAGCTGGTTTTGAAAGAAACATTTTTGCACAGATGATGTTATCTTTGTAATTTCAATTATTTAAAGATGGCGCGTTTGAATCGTTTGTTGATTCATCTCTTTTGTAGAAATTGAATGTGTTGTAGGAACATTTTCTTAAAAAAGCAAACACAAGTACGTGAAGGTTTCCCATAAGAAAATGCAGCGAAAATTTGGCGTGAAATTACACCTCAAATTCACAATAATAATAATACATGTAATTGTATTGGTTAAACACCAAGACCATACTTTCCATGCATTTTTTGTGATCGGGGTATCATACATTTCTAACATATTAATTAGTAATTACCCGTGACGTCAGCATATGATCAGGAAACACATTTTATTTTTTGGAAAACATCAAGAGGGCCTTCTTCCTTACAAAATTTCACGTTATGCGTGTTAACTACCTGCTGAGAATTTATTAATAAGCTCAAAAAGATATAAAAATTCTTATCATAAAAAGTTTGGGGAGCAAGAGCACACTAGAGATCTGAAAATGATAAAAATCAATGCTATCAGCGAATTACCGGAGTTGCCCACAGTCTTTAAGATACCGTACCTTAAATATATAAGTAAGAAGTTGCTCCCAAAACTTTTCAAAAACATAAATAAATCCAGAATATACGTGAAAGTGAAACAACTTTTATGTAGGTATGCACACATTTTTCACAAAGTCGGATAACGATGTGGGACAAACTGCTATGACTAAACATAGGATAAATACAGGGAGTAGCAAACCAATAAAGAATGTTTCGCAAGAAGGCTTCCAGAACACATGAATGTGCACGTTGATGAATAATCATAAAAGAAATGCTAGAAAATAGAATTATTGAACCGTCGAACAGTCCTTGGGCATCGAGGGTAGTTCTCGAGAAGAAAAAGGATCATGGATCTTCCAGATTCTGCGTTGATTATAGACGTCTGAATGCAATCACGGAGAAAGATGCATAATTATCCTATTCCACGATCGAGTAGGTGAAACACTGGACCAACTGGCAGGATACAAATGTTTCCTACTCCTGATCTTCATTCAGGATACTGGCAAATTGAGATGGATACTAAAGACAAAGCTAAAACGGCATTTGTCGCTCGACAAGGCTTATACAATTTCAATGTCATGCCGTTTGGGTTATGTAACGCTCTGGATTTACATAAGTCATTGTATGACTTGCTTTCCTATCTCTGTTGTTACTTATGTTATGTAATTACATGTTGTTAAATTGTAATGAATAAATATTGTTTAAACTAACGCTCCGGCTACATTCGAAAGGCTGATGGAAACGGTTCTTAAGGGTTTACAATGGGACATTAATTTACCTCATTTATCTCGATGACATCATTCTTTATGCTGAAACCTTTGAGGACATGTACAAAATTTGAACAAAGGTGTTTAAGAAGCTCACAGCAGCTGGGCTGAAATCAAAAGCTAAGAAATGCACACCGTTTGCGGAAAGTGTTAACTACTTAGGGCATCTCTAAAGACCCAAAGAAGACGGAAGCAATCCGAAACTGGTCGCAGCCACGGAATGTCACTGAGCTGATCGTTTTTGGGGTTTTGTAGTTATTGTTAGAAGTTTGTTCCAAACTTTGCTCCTTTAGCTAAAACGCTTCACGCATTAACCCAACGGAGTAAAAAATATATTTGGTATAAATAGGCGAAGTTAACATCGTGTTAAAGGTAATCACAATAAAAAAAACCAACATATACAAAATCGAATGTAGGGCAACATGTGGACCTCCGCGAAGCAAGGAGGACAGGTCATGGGAGGAGCTAAAGCTCCCGTGTAATCGTCAACACCCGCCGTAGCCCTTTAGTTGAAATAAAGTAAATAAGAAGAAATGAATCTTATATTTTTCGGGCTGATGACAGGTGATCACTATATTTTGACGGTAAAACTCATCAATGCCGCGAAGTTTTACCGTCTAAATCATCGGTGATTAACCTGCATATCAGCCCGAAATAAACATAAGATTAATTCTTATCAATTTGAATTTTAATATTACAGACAAAAAAAAAATGTTCATTAGACTGTACTTGTTCGTTCAGGTACGGAATCGAAAAATCAACTCAATTTCTTAAAAGGTGTTGTAACAATGAAATCGGCGCTAGCTAGGGTTGATCACGTGAAATAAAATTAAGGTTATCGGTAGTTTTACGCATCCGGTTTTAAATTTTATAGTGCGTTCTAGTAATGTTCCGGTGAAGATTCATCCATCTGATTTTTTATCAAGATTCCACGAAAAATAAAGTCGTACAGAGCGTTTTATTAGGCTAACACCGCTGACCAAATTAATTTTAAAGTTTTTCCCTCGACAAGCCAGGATTGCTAAGAAAGGACGGTTTTTCCCCAACTGGTAACGAGGATAGCTGTTGGCTAATGGGGGTGTCAATATGTTAAGATGCACTCGCTAGCCGCCTTAAACCATCCCCGGGATATCAGAAAAAAGCCGACAGAGCGAGAAGAGAAGTGCGAGGACATCTTGGTGAACATTCAAAGTATGTTGTGTTGAATGTGTATTGTTTTAGTATCTACTTACCTCAGAATATTTACTCATAAGGAGATGTTCCGATACAGGTTTTTAAAGAAATCTGCTACAATAATTCAGCCTTCTTTCTTGAGCATTTAATGTAATATTTCTACTTACATTACATTACCTTTAAATAATAATTACATGTAGTCAGTATTTAGAGTTAATGAACTGTATATGGACTATTTGTAGAATGTCTCATGGGCCTTTTGAAAATTTCAAAGGAAAATATGTTAGAGAATCATACTTACCACCCCCTTCCTTCGCAGTATTTTCTGTATTTTAATTTGCATGTCTAGACCAGATTATCAATATTTTCAATTCATGTTACTTGTTATTTTTAGCCTTATTGTATAATATCTAGTTTTGGAAGATCTCGTATTTTTAAAGCTATTCTAACAATTCTTGTAAAGTTGAAATTTGTACATAAGGGGGTATACTTGTTAAAATTGTTATTTTGAAAAATCTACGGATAGGCTCAGATTATGACAAAATGAATCTTGTTGTGACGCCCCTCAAGATACAAGGTCTAAATAAATTATTTTTACAAAATGGTATTAAACAGCTTAATTGTTTTTAAAATCATTTTCGAAATGTTTAGATTTTTTCTCAAAATTGGAAAGTGAACGAATTTTTCAGAAAAAATTACATTCTTGGTAAATGTAATCTGCAAGTTTTTTTTACACAATACAAGATATCATTGTTTTTAATTTTCATCTATCATCAAGTATGGATGTGGTTTGGTGCTCTGCATAGATAATAGAGATAATACTTATTAAAATGTGCTAACTATTTGATTTTTGAAAAAATGGTGTGTGTACTCCAGTATCGAAACTGTGTGTTAAAATGCACGGTAAGGTAATGTCTTTCGCATGGTCTTTTTGGTTAGTATAATAGTTGTTAGCTATTAAAGAGAAATACACATATAGGGTAGACGCAGACCTTTCTTGTTAAAAAGTATGGAACTACCTTAAATGATACGGGATTACCAATCTAGTAGGAAAATGACAATCTAACAAAGGGTAATGAAACAAATCAGTTAACATGTGAATATTTTGTAATCGCAAACAAGGTCATTATATAGCGACCGTAGAATTTGCGAAATGGTGACTTTAAACGAGATTCGTTACAACCCTGCACACATAATTTTTGTTAGTAGTTGTCCTCGCTTTAAAAAGTCCTCATACGCATAGCTTGTCCTTGCATATCGAATCAACTGGAATATACACACCATAAGCAGGTGATAGTGAAGCAAAGTAAACGGGATTACCGCTCGTCAATCTAGTAGGAAATGACAGTCTTCAGTTAACATATGACTTAGAGAGACAATTTGTAATCGCAAACAATGTCACTATAGCGACCATAGAATTTGCCTGTCTGATGTACATATACATGTATAAAAATGGGGGGGGGGGGGGAGAAGAAAGAAGTTTTATTTGATTATATGCGCGGGACGCATGTATTCGGAGGCGTGAATAATGTATAAATTGATAAATAAACTGGTCCGTTGTTTGGTGCAATACACAATACTTGAGTAGCCTGGTACCCGAGGCTTCGTGCTTGCACTTCGGAAGGCCTCGGGTACCAGGCTAAATATCTTGAGCAATCGACTGGTACCCGAGAGAAGCGATAGCACAACGGGGTACCAAGGGCTGCGTTCCAGATCGTAGTGGCTAGCTTAGCCGCTGGAGGACCTAAGAAATCTAGGTATCGTTGAACGCACTGTGCTGATTAACGCTCTGTTTCGCACGTCAGGGCTAGCCTAGCATGGCCGTTCAAGAGTCTAGCGGGGCTAAACCCGAGACGCGGTTGTCAGCAGGTCGAAACCCTTAGTAAGGTCTGGCTACGATTTAAACAGCAGCGCACCAGGTTGTAACATGTGAACAACAATCGCGTGACTATCTCTACGGGGCATTTCGCGGGCAGTAGTGGTTTTGCACAGCGGAAGAAGTTGGCGTGATATAGGCAGGACAAGAACGGGACGCTCAGACATGGATATTATCTAGACCGGATTGATGAAGGCCAGCTTTATCTCGGTTGACCCGCCGTCTTGGGGGTATGAAACCAAAAACAAAAAAGGAAAAAAAAAGAAAAACCGGCTACGGGAACAAGAAAAGTGAGAATAAAATCCAACTTATATACAAAGAAGTGGAAAATATAGGTCTCCCAACGCTAGGAAGTACCGGGGAAGAAAGAAGGACCTACCAATTTAAACTTATAATAAAAAAACTAAACAACATACATAAATTAAAAGGAGGAGCCGTAGCGGGGAAACGAGAGAATAACTCGGGGTAGGATTGGAGCCGTAGCGGGAACGATAACTCTGGGGTAGGAACCATGGTCTCGCCGGAAATAAGGAGTAATATGAAACAGTAGATCGGTAGAGCTTTATATTTCCCCTCGCGAATGCAATGCGTAATGGAGGCAAAACCAAAACGAAGCGGGAGCTGAGGCTGAGTTAATTGGAGGTAAATGATCAAAGGGTTTTTTTTCTTTCTACTCCTTAGCGTATTTAAATACACAGGATAAAGTGAAGGGATAAAAACATGCAGTGAATGCATCTGAGTAAATCCATTATGTATATTGCATGAATTCCCTGGTTAGGGCCCGCCTGTAGTGGGCCACACCAGGGGGGGGGGGGGGGGGGGGGGGTGCTACACAATAATACATGATTTTAAAGATCTTCGGATCTTTATGAATGACAGACTGCAAATTGAACATCTATTACGTTGTATCCATTCTAGTACATTGAAAAACAGAAAGAAGAAAATGCTAATTCGTTTTGCTACCCCTCACGTACGATGTAGTTACGATGGGCAATACGGTTTTCATTCTATTGAGGAATCTTAAGCAAGGTAAAGCAATGTGGTAAGATATCGCCATTTTATCCTCTGTCAGTAGACAATTGATGAAATTGTTGTATTATACTAATTAGGGCTACTGAAAGATGCCAGGAGCTGTATGGACTCATGTGGTCCTGTGTTTAGGTCAATTGTCATGGCAAGTTGCATGAACTCATGGGATAGAATAATAATTTTTGTCACTTATTCTTCAAGAAAGGAAGAGGAAATCAGTCCAACATACTACTTAGTGATGACTTTGGTAATCGCAAAACCAAAGGAGAAGTCATTATACGCGACGTATATATTTGCGAAATGATGGCTTTAAAAAAAAGAAAGAAAATGGAAAAAAAAAAAAAAAACGAGATTCGTGTTATAAACGGCCTGCCAAACTTAACATTTTTGTTAGTAGTTGGCCTCAGGCTGTTAATCTATTCTGACTTCCCTCATTATGACGTTCCAAGAATGACGTCAAAATGCTGTTTGACGGGTGGTGTTTCTGAAAATAGCTTGTTGCTACAACGTCAAAATTCGTCGCCTCATGGAAAATCTTATTATCGGTTAGCAGTTAACCATCAAATAAAGTTAATGTAATTTTTCTCCTGAATTACATTACTTCCTTGCGGAATTGTCTATTCAGTGAAATTCCACCGGTAGCGGGGGGCATTCGGTGCATCCGAACGACAC
>CAJDSM010066964.1:12500-14236 GCA_903981925.1 Ostrea lurida | reverse complement strand
TGATTTTCACTGACTTATACAATGATATTTAGTGACTTATACAATATGATATTTAAAGACTCGTACAATTTGATATTTACCTACTCGTACATTATGATATTAACTGACTCGTACAACATTACATTTACTAACTTATACAATATGACATGTATTGACTCATACTATATGATATTTACTTACATATTCAATATGAAATTTACTGACTTATACAGTGTGGTATTTACTGACAATATGATATAATATATTTATTGATTTATCCAATTTGATAAATATTGATTTATACAATATGAAATTTATTTAGTTAATAGGATATTTTCAGACTTATACAATATATATAATATAAATCGTATGTGGTACCGATTTTATGCACCAGATGCGCATTTCGACAAATTATGTCTCTTTAGTGATGCTCAAACCGAAATAAAGAGCTGAATAATGTAGTGCCAAAGATTGGAGCCAAATACATGGAAGGATCATAGCTATGCCTGGGGGATATGATCCTTAATTTTGAAATAAATTTCTAATTCTGCAATTGAATACATATCCGTATTTTCAAGCTAGTAACAAAGTACGTGGCTACTGGGCTGTGGAGACCCTCGGGGACTACATGTAACAGTCCACCAGCAGAGTCCTTGACAAAAATGTATAATAATTATGATATTTATTGATTTATACAATATGAGAAACGATATGTAGTATGAAATGGTCATTTACATATATACTGAACTTCTACAGACTAAAGGCAACATTTATACGTACCTGAGTGCGTTTTCTGGTTCTATTTGAAGGAGAGTTTGTAATACATCCAGAAACACGTCCTCAAGTGGAGTATTGTAGACCTAACATATATATAATGATAGTGATTACGATTATCCAAGTCACATGAACTCATTTGGTTTGGGATATTAACGCAAAGCACTATTTAAAGAGGCCCTAAATCAATATTTTTCTCGCCTGTGGATTTATATCTTAAGGTGGCCCACTACATCTGGGAAATGTTTCTCAAAACAGTGCGATATGATTTAATTATGAAAGATATGATGATATATAGAGGATCTTGAATGAGTGCTTATGGCATATGACATTTACGAAACGAGTTACCGGATTTAATATATCCCAAGCCTTGGCGAGGGAAATATTTAAATCCGGTAACGAATTTCATAAATTTCATATGCCATAAGCACGAGTTTAAGATTCTATTTATCACACAACGATCATGTAACGCATATTTTGATTTACTTTCTCTTTCACAACCCGAATTTTTCGCTTTGTTATTGTTTGACGTCGTCAATTCGATTGTGATGTCGTCTGCAACGTCACGGTTTGAAGAAGCTTGAAATTTCTGTTACATTTATATTCACTTCATAATACACAAAACCCCATTGGAACAACCTCGGTGACAAAACAATATCATTACCGTCAATGTTTTACAGTCTTGAAGGGCTTGACATGTGCAGTTTTTCTTACGTAGCGAAGATTGTATGACCCTGTGATTGCCTACCTATTGCGATTTTTATGAATTCATATCCGTTTTTCTTCGAACCCGTGTTATTGAACCAGGAACAGATACCAGGGTGTGTGATAAATGATAATTATACATGTAAAAGGTGGAAAATTAATGAACTTTGAATACAAAAACCATGATATTCAAAATTCTCTTACAGTCAAATATGAACAAAAGTCCTGGCGGATTCAACTCGGAACCTACGTTTTACCAAACCCGAATAGTTTACCCC
>CAJDSM010066964.1:0-7500 GCA_903981925.1 Ostrea lurida | reverse complement strand
AAAAAATCTTAATCAATGTCAGTTTAACATCAGCTATAACATACTAGTATTCAGTTATATATGACGACTGATTCAGTATTATTTATAAAAAATCATAGTCAATGGCCTAGGAAGTTCGTCTGTGGCGCCGTGTGGTTGTATAAATTTTAGGCATGCAAGGTTCTCTTCCAATATTCAAAAAGGTCAAAAAAAAAAAAAAAAAAAAAAAAAACTAACTCGTTCCCAAAAAACTCCTGAAAACAGCTAGACCCCCCCCCAAAAAAAAAAACAACCACGAGAAAAACCAGCAACACTGCAACTACGTCAGTCCGTATTCGTAACTTGTGCCCTTTATGGGGGGGGGGGGGTACTTTAAAGACAGCAATTACAATATGAACTTGTGGAGAGAGATAACAAAACATTAGTTGTACAACTAGAGGATTGCTGTTACTTGTAGCGGCTGTCTTTTGCAGTGTCCTACATTTACATAACAGTTACTGGTATAGTGCGAGGTGTCAAGCTGTTTATACTTATCATGCAGGGTGGCGACATCGTGTTTAGGTTCTTTTTTAACAAAACATAAAAAAGGTGGGGATATTCTTGTCTAAATGCCTTCTCAAAAGTGGGAGGGGGGTGGAGGGTATACAATGTAAAAACCCTCATTCGTGAAAGGGAGAAACGTATTAAAAAAGTTGCGTGTTGGAGATGGGGGGGGGGGGGGGGGGGTTGCCGCCTTCACGAAATGTGATGATTCATTCTTCAAAAGCTTTCGTCCATACTGGCTCTCAGAAATAATGTGTATGTGTGTGAATGTGGGCGGCTTGAAAATATAAGTATTCTTAATTGGCATACTGAATAGGGAAGGAATATGTTCGATGTTAGCGCCACCCACTAACCCCCACCCCTGTTCAATTCTGCGTGCTTGGTGTAAGGCAAATCTGCTTTTTCCTTCAAAATAAGAACTGCTTGGATCTGGGAGTGTAAGTCCGTTTTCCAACCATTGATTTGCAGGATAGAAGACTGGCCCAAGACCAAAACTGAGTAATAGACTTAAGTCCAAAATTTTGATTTTACTTATATCTAAGATTTAGAGACGCGAGATATTTAAAACCATAAACAGGATTTCACAGAATATTCAAATGCAAACGTATATGTAAAAATTTCCATTTGTTTACGAAAAAATCAATTCTCAAGTTAGCTGGACTTTGAAAATTTAGAACCTTAAGTCCTATTCTCCAAGTTTTATGGTCTTGAGGCCCTGAATACTTAGATAAATATGTCAACCTTCAAAAAAAATTAGTTGGTAAATATTTATTTGAACCTTTCTTAACTTTTCAAATTCATATACCTATCACTATATTTGTTTATGAAACGAATTTGAAAGCCATACGTGTATTCTAAACTCAATAATATCCCATAATTATTTATTCTGTTTCCCAAAAATAGGATAAAAACGCGCACATTTAAGCAGGCATGAAGTGTAAAAGAAATAGATTCACTTTGTAAATTTAATTGAATATGCAATACTGTACAGAAATGTAATACATGTAATTAGGCTAAGTTTTCATACAATACTTGCATGTACTCAAATACTGAAAGAATTAGACAAGTCAGTATATCTCTTACTTATCATTCTATCCAATATTAGAATCAGTGAGAAATTGATGATACCCCCCCCTACCCCCAATGACTTCTAAAGAATGCTTTTACCCTTGTCTTTGGAACATTTTTAATAAATGAATAATCATTAAAAAAGATATTAACTTCCGAATCTTGGGAGAAATGAAATATATTCTCAATGGAGTCTTTTTGTGCTTATTTTGACGCGAGTCACTTGCGGAGTCATTTTATGCATGTCAGTGATAAATTGTAGCCTTTTGATTAATCGGAAAATTTTTATACGTACATTCACCTCTATTCATCATATTTGGTATAACTATTCCAGTCTATAACCCGTGCGCACCAAAAATCTTGCATGTTTTCACGAGCTTTGCAAGCTAACGTTCCTTATGAAGCGATATTCACTTTGCATATACACTGGCACATATTGATTGACAAAATACAATTTTATGAGGGCTGGTGTCTTTATCTTTGTGAAAATATTTCTTGTCTGGTTGAATCATGAAGTGTTTGAAACAAAATTGATACACGAAACTGCATAGATCCGGAACAGAAATTCCCGGTCTTTATAATCTGACAATATTAGAATGAATTAATGTTTATAAATTTGTTTTGTAAAAAAATAAATAAATTCGAGCTCTCGTTTAAAACTCTTCATGTTTAAATATTCTAATATTCATGTTTACAATATCAATTTATTCGTTGGAGATGTGTGTTTCAGTGGTAAATGCAATTGATACAATTTCATGCATGGCGTTATTTCATTTGGTACTTATGTAAGTAGTTGCTTAATACTTGTCTTCCTATGCGTCCGTTAGTTTTAATTTGAACATATGCGAGTTTTGAAATATCAGGTTTACGAAGAAATTGTCCTCACTTGGCTAGATTTGAAGATCCCCCCCCCCCCCTCCTATCATTTAAGATTTTTTTTTTAAAAGGCTTGAAACGTTCTTGTTATTTTTTTTTTTTTTTTTTTTGTGTGTGTGTTTTTTTAAGCATAGCAAAGCGTTTTAGGAAATACTGTAAGAATATTGTATAAATTTTCAAAATGCAAAAAATCAGCGTTCAGTTATATATTACTTGATAAAGGCACTGATTCATCTTTTATATATATATATATTATCTATATCAATAAAAAAAAAAAAAAATCAAAACAAACAACACCCACCCCAACACCCCCTCCCCAAAAAAAAAAAACCCACTCTACATTTATTTTTGTGTCCATTTAATAATCTAATAAAAATGCTCGATTTTGTGTCCAGTGACTTAGACATCGATTTGTCTAAGAAAAAAATAAAAAATATGAATGGTAAGATTTTGAAGGCTGCGTAATGTGAAACTCCGAGTTTTTAAAAATACATATTTTCCGGCAAGCATCTTTATTTACACAACGCGGAAGATGATGTACACACATTTCTCTCCTTTTAAAGAAGAATTATTGTGTGGTTACATCGCAGGAAGGAATACATAAATATTTACATGCTTGTAGATATAATATCCGTTACCCCTACTTTCTTTGATATCGAAGCCAATTACTCCTACATACCACGAAAAAAGTCGTGGTGTAATTTCGGGATGCTTTTTTGTAACCCCTCCCTTTCAACATTTATCTTCTTTTAAAAAAATCATGTTCCAATACATTAGTATTGTTATTAGATAACAAACAGAAACTGAAAATACTCAATAAAATAGATAAAACGAAACACGAACACTTTCCTCGAGAATACGCGGTTAATTATGCCCGTCGCTGGAAAAAAGCGGCAAACAGTGGATCTTGTATATCAAGTAGTGCATTTACCCCTCAATAATCTCTTTCTGCTGTGCAGCTATTTATATAAATCGGATAAGTCGCTCAAATTTTGTCTCTTTATATCTTTCACAACCCTATAAACTTAGTAATATAAAGCAATCATTTCGCCTGTATGAACGCAAAACAGCCTGAGAAACAATGCGCATCTGAAAGTGCGTTAAAGTGCGTTGATTGTGGGCAAAGGTATATGCGTTAAAGTGCGTGGATTGTGGGGGCAAAGGTATATGCGTTAAAGGTGGCGTGATTGTGGGGAAGGGGGTTAAAGTAAACCCCGGGTTTTACGGAATTTAAAGTCACTTTTAGCTTGCTTAATTTAAACAATATCTTATTTCATTTTAAAAATTATATGAATGCAATCTGTCTGCAGGCACAGTCTATTTTAACCCTCTCCCTATTTATCTCGCTTCTACACATAATTTTGGCCACGAACAGGAGCCCCCACCCCTCTAAATCCGCCTCGGGGTTACTGAATCCTGCATATATAATGATTTTAGAATTAGAGTTCCTTTGGTAATATAAATTCCGATTCATTTACAGGGCAGTTAGGGCCAGTTTTCTGACTGATACGAAAAGACACCCCCACCACCACCACCACCAAAACAAAAAAAAAGACATAAAACTGAATAAATAATTAAATCAAAACAATCAACCTCTCATGTCACGTATAATGCGGTCTGATTGAAATAAAGATTTCTTGTATAACGCTATACACTTTCTATGGATATGTGTATATATAATAACGGTTACGAAATTCTTCTGATTATTCACTGTAAATAAAAACATGCTCAATACGTGTGTATATATTGTATATGCATTTAACATTTTATATATAAAATAAATTAATTGTCAACTAATAGTGTACTTACTGTAAACTTGTATATCTTACTTACTTACCTCTAACTTAATAATACCGTTAAGGATTTTAAATCCAAAGGAGAATATTATAATTATTCCGCATGTTTCGACAACTAACAACACATTGAAAATAATAGCAAAAACAAAAAAAAAACAACCAAAAAAAAACAAACAAAAAAAAAAAAAAAAAAAAAAAAAACAAAAAAAAAAAAACAAAAAAACCAAAAAAAAAAACAACCAAAAAACCAAAACAAAAAAAAAAAACCCAAACAAAATCACCAATTGATTTGAAATTCAGTTAAAAACTGTTTAGTTTTATTTACGCATTTTTCATGTTACAAAGGATTGTTATTCTTATAGTTTTTTTTGTTTTTTTTTGTAGAGTACCGTCATTAACTGTTGAAGGCAGGTAAATCCGGCCATCGACTCCAGTCTTTATTGTGATAGACGAGGAGAGTCTGATTATCATGTAATTATGCGTTTTATATTCATCGCGTGATGCACCCAGTCGCCGCATATCTACATTGTTGACTACACCTCATATGAAGACATTGAGTGATTTTTTCAAATACACGTAGGCCTGAACAAACAAATACAGTCTTTATTATGGACATGGTTGTTTTCAGCTCAGCAGTGGTTGTAAGGTAGTGAACTAATCTAAAATTGATAAGAATATAATCTCAGATTATATGTTGTTGTTTTCGTGAGTGTGTAACATATAGTCAGGTTCACCGAGGTGATTTCTTTAATACATCACGAGTGCTAAATACTATGACAACATCTCTTTCAAGGGGAGAACAGGCTGCACTTCCGATCCGATTCGCGGAATATGTTAATATGGATGTTTTACCGGTTCTAACAAATATTCCAGGTGCATGAGGTACCACCATATGTGACGCTTGCCTGACAATCTCTAACCCAGAAAAAAAAAAGTGGATACAGAAATTCAGAGTTTGTCCTTTCATCGTCTTCTATATAATAGAGTTTAAGGTTTAATACATGAGTAGCCTGAACACGATCAAGTGGAGACAGATTAGCTGTTGATAGTCGGGATATTTCGTACTCGGTCCCGACTACTCAGTGGATATCCGTCTCGGATATCCTAAATGGACCGTATCACTGTGATAATCAGGACACCGTAGAGGTACATGAGAAATACGCCTAACAGGTAGCTACAACATGCGACTCTATTATCGGTGGGTGCAGAAGGTATAAGACATGTGAACATGACACATGTGACCGTACGCTGCACGGGGACCGTCCAGAGCCAAGTGGAGGCTGTATGTGTGTGAGTTCGAAGATGATGGCGGTATCCAAAATACTTGGTGATATATATATGTGTTATATAAAAAGCATGACACTTGTAGAAGACCTCGACTGGCCATGCCACCTTTCACGCTGTGAGACGGCTATTAGTCGTGGGATAGAAACCAGCCCAGCACGTACGTGAGCTGTGAGGTCATGAAGGATTCTCACTGAATGTAACGTATAGTGCTCTAAATGAGAAGGGCACTTCTAAATAAATTTGCCGATAACTCATGCCAGCGTGTTTCTTAATATATACGGATCGAGGTAGGGCAGCCACAGAGCAGAGGATGGATTGGTGACCGCTCCTTATGGCACCTTGATGCCCACCTCTGATATGTCCAGGGGTCCGTGTTTGCCCAACTCTTGTTTTTTGTATGTCTTATCTTAGGACTTACGAGGATGTGATCCAGGCTGTTCGTTTATTCTTGGTGGCCACCGAGCGGCGTATACACAACCGAAGAGTAAATTCTCCACTTATGCCGCGACCAGAATGACCCACAAAGGCGGCATAGGCAAGCGACTCCTTGGGCGCACTCCATTGGAGCCTTCTAGGGGCTAACGGTATGTGTTGTCAAGTCGGGAGGGACATACTGTCGCATTTGAGCAATAGAGCACCGCAGCCGTAACATAGGGAAGGATGAAATGCCAGCCTCCGCGTCACACCTGTAACGACACAGAGATCACAATATATTAGCATTATTCAATTTGAGTTCTGAGCAGAGATCTCCACAAGTTATGTACACAGAACGGGCCCTAAGTACGGGTACAACCCGACATGCTCACAAGGGGCGAAACCACCACACGAGAAAGGTCGGCGAGAAGGTTGATCATAATTCAATGGGTCCTGAAAGACTATACAGAGTATTGACTCCCACGAAACGAGGCATCTACAATCATCGGAAATCCTGAATCCAAGGGGAAACGCACGAAGCAGCAATGCAAACATTTTGAGCAGCTGTCATTTTGAATCACCTGGGAGGATCGCGCCACATGCAGCGCCACAGCACTGCACACATGCCGCCTGGTGAACCAGGCCCTCTTTTCACTTTCAATATTATATACATAACAAAACTCATTTGAAAGCTCACGATTTCACTACCACCGCGACAGAGTGACAACAAAATACTCTCCCCCAATTAATTGGACATGTCTTGTTGTATGAAGCAAAGCCCGCACATAACAGAAAAATAATGCATAAAATGTTCGTATAGTGGCGACCTCTTTGCGAGAATATCGTTTCGATAAGTAAGATGTCAACCCCTAACGATAAAAAAGAACGAAGGATTCAATACTGTGCGTTTCTATAGTAAATGTACTATTATAAATATCTAGGAATAAATAACAAATCAATCATGGTCTCCACCTTGAATGCCTGATATGGTAGATAGAAAAAATCTTTAAAACCCCTAGATGAATGCAGATTGATAAAAATAGCAATAGACGTAAGAATCCAACAATAATGATTATACGACAAAAACACAGTCAGAAAACCAGGAAAATTTCTAAAGTGAAGCGGACAGTGAGGAAAAAAATCTCATAGTGATGGGGATGAGGTATCCCTGTTGTCGGACCACAAATATTAAAACCCCATAAGAGTGCCCAAAAGGGAGTTGGCAGGGCTCACTCAATATATGCTCCCCAGCTTCGAAATTCCACGTCACAATACTGGTCCTGGTTAGAGGTTCGGCCAAGATGCACATATACATTCACCCTATCGATAAGTGGTAGTGGGGGGTTCACATTATCTTCTATTAGGAGTATTATAAGGATTGCAGGTGAGGTGTCAGGTGATGCGGGTAACGGTGCACCCAGTGCCACACGCCCTATAATCAGCCTGATGACCGCCCGTACAATATAAAAACGGCCCCCTATTCCTGGTCAGCATATAATGCCATACCATTACTTAAAACTGCTACAATCACTTATCC
>CAJDSM010066943.1:0-10598 GCA_903981925.1 Ostrea lurida | reverse complement strand
GGGAGACATAAATAGCCTAGCTATCACACATACAAGTATTTACAAACAATAGCAGAGCTATCACATGTCTATCAACAATAAAACAGCAATCACTGGTGTCAAGAATGATAACACAGCTACTACAGGAATCTGCATGTACGAACATTGTATGCTAATCTAAGCATCCTGACCCTTTTTGTTATAATTCTAAATAAAAGTAACCAGTGTAAAGAAATTTTTTTCAACACTTTGATATCTTTCTCTTCATTCTATATATACTCCAGCATTTTAACCAAGGTCAGGATTGAAAACAATTTTTTACATCCTATATGTCCTTGTTAACAATTATCTTAAATAACTGTATAACCTAGGCACATAAGTTTGTGTCTTTGAAATGAATAGGACTGAAATTATTTAATTTGTTGAGAGTCGGATGTCTGTCATTGTTATCTCTAGAAATGACACAAAGATTTTTATTCTTACCTTGTGTCTAGTGAAAGTGTCAATTTCTGCAACACTGTAACCAAGAGAACCATCTCCATAAATAATCCACACATCACTGTCAGGCCGACACAACTTCGCCCCGAGGGCAAATCCTCCACCCACCCCCAGAGTACCAAATGCTCCAGGGTCCAGCCAGTGTAGGGGGGCTCGAGGTCTACAACAGAGTAAATAGCATTAGTCACTGGGTGTTCTGTACTGAACTCAAAAGAAGAACAGGACACAGTATGAAGAAGGCGTGGGTAATGTAACAATGTTTCACCAAGTGACACCATCGTGTACATGTATTTAATTTTGATCATACAGTCACCACATAAACTGACCCACATAAAGGTTCACACACCACAGCAACCATTTGTTATAAACACAAACTGACCCACATGAAGGTTATCAGAACACAGTGTCCAATGACCATATATACATAAACTGACCTAAGTATGTAAGCTGCTGTAGCCACAAAATCGCCACCATCTGCTACCATCACCGTGTCGTCAGACATGACTTCTTCTACAATATGAAGAACCTTCAGGGGATTTAGATGCTGGTCAGTTTTCTCTTCTGCTTTCACTCTGTAATAAAAGTTGTAAGTAAAATAGACTGATTATAGAGCAGGAATTAAAGGAGATGGTGACTTTCAAACCTCGCCATTCACACCTGACCTGCCGACCTTTTCTTTGTCCTTTTACGTCTGACCCTGTATAAATCTTAACCTTCCAATTTCACCTGTCTTCCTTTTCTTTCAACGTTTGCCCTTGATACATTGCTGTATTTTGTGTGAGTAGTGACCCTCTAATTAGCGCATGAATATTTTTCTTTTTCTCTATAAACTTCAGTTTTCTTAATATGTATGACCTTTCAAAACCTGCCCTGTGAATCCTTTTGCCTTTGTCTCTCTCTTGAATTTCTGTATCATGCTCAACCTATGGTAACCAGCACTGACTTTTGACCATTCCTATACATGTATTTGCCATAGATTTAAAACATTGTGTTAAAGCTGACCTGTTAGCCTTCTCTTTATCGTCGTCTTTGTCCTTCAGTTTCTGTATCCAGTCTGGGTCACATTTGTACCCCTGCAGTTTCTGCGAGATTTCTACGATGAAGCTTGCCACATCTCCTTCTATAGCGACAGTCGGCTTCCAAAACATGTCAGAATTCTGGAGAAAAAAAATGACTGAAGCTTTACATCTTCAGATTTCATCTCAATCTTTTCAAGTTCACTCCAAATTGTTTTCATTTGAAAATTGTCTCAACTAATATATGTTTGTAAATTAAATGTTTTAAAAACCTTTTTGAATTTCATCAAAATGAAGACATTAAACAATGAAGCATTGCTACTGAACATGTATACATGACACTGTATAAACAAAATACCAAATTCACAAATGGATGTAAAAAGAGTGCTCAATACCTGTACATGTAAAATCACTATAAACAAAGTTGTGTCGTGGGCATTTCACTAACGCTGTGTTTATCCCCTCACGACACTTTGCAAGAGGGAATATAAACAGGGCCATTAGCATACACGAGTGGGTGAGTATGTGTGGGGGTGTTTGAGTTTAGCACTAACAACTGTAGACATTCTAGGGCCACATATATAAATTTAAAATTTTTTTTTGCTCCATTGAGATTTGATACTCGTTAATCAAGACTGTAATAAGATTTGCCAGCAGTAAGAGTTGCTGGAACTAGTCAGCTTTCTGTGAGAGGTATTAATGAGAATGTCCCCCAATACTACTTAGGTTTATGTGAATGAGAATGTCCCCCGGTATTACTTAGGTTTTTGTGAATGGGAATGTCCCCCAGTACTAGTTAGGTGTCAGTGGAAGTCAATGAGGAAGTCCCCCCGGTACTAGTTAGGTTTTTGTGAATGAGAATGTCTCCCCGGTATAAGTTACATGTCAGTGGAAACCAATGAGAATGTTTCCCAATACAAGTTAGGTGTCAGTGGAAGCCAATGAGAATGTTTCTCAGTAGTAGCTAGGTTTACATGAATGAGAATGTGTCCCCGGTAGTAGTAGGTTACATGATGAGAATGTTTCTCAGTAGGCTTTACATGAATGAGAATGTTTCTCGGTAGTAGCTAGCGTTTCCATGATATGCAGAATGTCCCCACGGTTAAGTAAACTAGGTTGACATGATGAGAATGTTTCTCGGTAGTAGCTAGGTTTAATGAATGAGAATGTTTCTCAGTAGGTTTACATGAATGAGAATGTTCTCGGTAGTTATGCTAGGTTTCCATGAATGAGAAGTCCCCCGGTAGTAGCTAGGTTTACATGAATGAGAATGTCCCCGTGTAGCTAGGTTTACCATGCATGAAGAATGTTTCCAGTAGGTTTACATGAATGAGAATGTTTCTCAGTAGGTTTACATGAATGAGAAGTTTCTCGGTAGTAGCTAGGTTTTCCATGAATGAGAAATGTCCCCCGGTAGTAACTAGGTTTACATGAATAGAATGTTTCTCGGTAGTATTAGGTTTACATAATGAGAATGTTTAATCAGTAGGTTTAACTGAATGAGAAAGTTTCTCAGTAGGTTTTACATGAAGCAGAATGTTTCTCGTAGTAGCTAGGTTTACATGAATGAGCATGTCCCCCGGTAGTAGCTAGGTTTACATAATGAAGAATGTTCTCGTAGGTTTACATGAATGAGAATGTTTCTCAGTAGGTTTACCATGAATGGGAGAATGTTCTCAGTAGGTTTACATGAATGAGAATGTTCTCAGTTAAATCAGGTTTACATGAATAGAATGTTTCTCAAGTAGGTTTACATGAATGAGAATGTTTCTCTGGTAGTGCTAGGTTTCAATGAATGAGAAGTCCCCGCGTAAGTAACTAGGTTTACATGTGAGAATGTTTCTGGTATAGAGGTTTAATGAAATGAGGAATGTTCCTCAGTAGGTTTACATGAATGAGAAATGTTCTCAGTAGGTACATGAAAATGAGAAGTTTCTCGGTAGTAAGCTAGGTTTACATGAATGAGAAGTCCCCCGGTAGTAGCTAGGTTTTTACATGAATGGAATGTTTCTCGGTAGGTTTAACATGAATGAGAATGTTTTCCTCAGTAGGTTTACATAATGAGAATGTTTCTCGTAGGTTACATGAATGAGAATGTTTCTCGGTAGTAGCTAG
This sequence comes from Ostrea lurida, assembly GCA_903981925.1. NCBI lineage: Eukaryota > Metazoa > Mollusca > Bivalvia > Ostreida > Ostreidae > Ostrea > Ostrea lurida. The sequence goes on along the minus strand of CAJDSM010066943.1, from coordinate 6,990 downwards.
GTTTACATGAATGAGAATATTTCTCGCGTGAGTACCGAATTTCTCTATTTTTCGAAACCGCTCTAATTTTTCGACACTTTTCTGAATTTGGAAACTTCAGTTTTTAACAATCTCTTTTTTTTCGACACTCGGAAAAAATTCTGATGAAAAAATCGTAGTTGTGGAAGGGGTTTCGTGTTTATAATTTCTAACTGAGTTAAAAGACTAGACGGCTTAAATGCTTATATCTTATCTTTAATGCTTAATTCTTCACTTGTTTTCGTCTTTTTTCTTATTTTCTGTGTTGTATACCATCCTAGCCTAAACGTGAAAGCGCGTGTTTACTATTGGATCCGCCAATTTTCTTCACTTTCCGCTTTGATGAACTTCTGTTCCGTTTTCTGTCCACATTCGTAATGATAATCTTCATCGTTTGTCGTAAGATCATCATTTTCTTACAAATCAACAACACCTTCATGTTTTTAATTGAATGCATAAGCACAACAACAAGCAAAATAAAATATATTTGATACAAAACGAAATAAACTCTCGAGATCTCCAGAGATCTCCGAGAGTGTAAACTCGAATTTTCTCCGTCGCGAGGTTATGGCAGTGATCGGATGAGCGAAATATAGCGACTGACTTAATTATTCGGGTTACACTGAGTGTAATACCGCCCGTACACTGTAAGATCCTAGAAAATTCGTACTACCGGCCCTTATAGATACGATCTTCCGGTAAGGAAATATACCAAAGTTTGTCAAAAATTCAAATTTGTCGACACTTTGTGCAAATCCTGAAGAATGGGTGTATTTTCGGTCGAACAATTAGAGAAATACCGGTAGCTTAGGTTTAATTTACACGATGAGAATGTTTCTCGGTAGTAGCTAGGTTACAATAAGAGAACGTCCCCCGGTAGTAGCTAGGTTACATGAACTGAGAATGTTTCTCAGTAGGTTACATGAATGAGAATGTTTCTCGGTTAGTAGCTAGGTTACATGAAATGAAATGTTTCTCAGTAGGTTTACATGAATGAGAACTGGGGGGGGTGGTGTTTTCGTAGTAGCTAGGTTTGACATGAATGAAGATTGTCCCTCGTAGTACTAGGTTTAATGAATGAAAACGTCCCCCGGTAGTACTAGGTTTACATGAATGAGGAATGTTTTCTCAAGTAGGTTTACATGAATGAGAAATGTTTCCAGTCAAGTTTACATGAATGAGAAGTTTCTCCAGTAGGTTTTTCATGAATGTAGAATGTCCTCGGTAGTAACTAGGTTTACTAATGAGACTGTTTCTCGGTACTTTCCATGAATGAGAATGTTTCTTCGGTAGTAGCTAGGTTTACATGAATGAAGAATGGTCCCCGGTACTTGCATTGTAGAGCTTGCCCTGGTGCTCGTGTATGGTATTGAGTTTTATATGATCGTCTGTTGAGAAACGCGTCCATCATCTAATCGGAATCAGCCACAGCCCTGTCATCAACACACACATAGATGAATTGTCATATTACACAAATCCGTACAGCCGTGTCATCAGACACACATAGATGAAATGCATAACAATATCATGCTAGAAATGGAGCAATAATCCGGATTTTCATAAAATTTCACTGTTTTTGCTACAACGTTTCAATAAAGTTTCTCTATGGCTTACAACCATATATTGTATACCATAATATCATCTTTCAGTGTAGATCAAAATCCACAAGTATAATTTAATACAAAGGGGACAAGTCATTTTTTAACATGTCCTATGTCTAAAACAGTAAATTTTAATGAAAAATCTGGATTATTGCTCCGGTTTCGGATTTCTATATGTTACAAGACGCAACGTGCATTTTCCAAAAACTAATTACAGACTTAAATATCATAATATAATTATATGTGCCAGTGATGGAAACAATTTAAAACGGCCTTGGTCCACGAACCTCAACATGATTGTTTATTTATATGCATTCCCTAATCAAACAAACCTGTTACAAATATACAAGTTTTAACTTGTTTATTTCCTGTCTGAACCACAATTCCTCTCCAATTTCTTCATTTCAGTTCTTTACGGTGCACCTGTCTGATGTGACAAAACAATCTCAAAAACAATGGATTTAAAACAGGTTACAGAGCATTCGGAATCAGACCAAATCTCAGGGCATGTCCGGATAAGACAGCAAGGTTCCCCTGATCTAAGCTGTGTTTTACTGTATCGTAAATTCTCTGCTAATAAGTCAGATTTTTGGGAGTATAAATTTTGGTCCAAAAGTCTATCTTCAACTAAATAGGCGACGTCCTAGGTCTAGGGAATCAGATTTTTCTAGTCGGTGAAATGTACAATTTTTAAACGAACTTTGGCGATTATCATGATCATCGTCAGACAAATTAGACTCTGGACAAGAAATTGATAAAAAATACCTATTGAAAGCAACAGTAAATAATAAGAGAATGATGATATTGATTTTGGAGAACGAATAATTAAATACCGTCAATCTATTTCTCAAAATATTTTTTGAAACGGGCAAAATCAGTATAACTTTGATTTTGAAATTGCAAACCGATCTGCAAAAAGTTGTACCAACTTTAGGCGGGTCAATGGCAAAAAAAATCCTCCAAGATGATCTCAAAACATAGCGAGTATATATACGGTACTGATGACTCACTCAGCCATTGAATGCAGTCTGCTTCCATTCAGTGCCTCTCCCCGTTGTCTGCTTGCCTGTACTTCCACTGTAGCGCCCAACAGAACCGCGTGCCATTCCTCCAAGGAAGCACGGGATACCCATGTCCTGTAAACAACACTTTAATTACCCATGTTCCTTTACAACATTACACTATTTACCCATTGGCCCTGTATAACAACACACCAATTACCATGTCCTGTAAACAACACACTAATACCATGTCTGTAAACATCACTCTAATTACACATGTCCTGTAAACAACTACATTAATACACATGTCCCCTGTAAACAACACACTAATTACCCATGTCCTGTAACATCACCACTAATGACCCATGTCCTGTAAACATCGCACTATTACCCATGTCCCTGTAAACATCACTCTAATTACCATGTCTTTAAACAACACTAATTACCCATCTCCTGTAAAACAACACACTAATTACCATGGTCTGTAAACAACACACTAATACCCATATCCTGTAAACATCGCACTAATTCCCATGTCCTGTAAAACATCACACGAATTACCCATTTCCTAAACATCACACTAAATTTACCCATGTCGTAAACATCGCACTAATTACCCATGTCCTGTAACAACACACTAATTACCCATGTCCTGTAAACATCACACTAATTACCCATTTCTGTAAACATCACACTAATTACCAGGTCAGTAATGTCCCGTAAACATACACTAATTAACCCATGTCTGTTAAACACTCACATTAATTACCAATGGTCCTGTTAAACGAATCTACTCTAATTACCCATGTCCCGTAAACACACACTAATTAGCACTTCCAACCCTTTGTGAGCCCATCTCATTTCAAGAATAAACTGTTTTTTAAACCTTTCTTTAAATGAACCAAGGCACATTTTTTGTAACTAATGTAATAAGAACATTTATCATCACAGTCTACGATATAAACGACCCTCATTGCACAGCCGCAGAAAGTCGTTCATGGCACTTACTGAACTGTCTAAGTACCCTATAGTCTGTGGGTCTGTTTTGGATATTTACAACCTGATTAAAATCAATTTCTTTGATCTGCTCCCTATATTTCTGATGTCGTTACTCAAAGATCTGAAGAACATCCTGTAAAGGGGTCAGCACAATGCACTTTCGTGACCTAAGTCATCCCATATCACATGTTTGCACAAAGGACCAAATCAAACCTATTCTTTACACTGTTGAATTCAACACTTTACAATCCTTCTGAAGTTATTACCCAGACCACTTTAAGATTGACTGTCACTTATTCTATTTCCAACAAATTTGCCAACAACAATTTGATTGTTCATTTATGTGTGAAGGGTTTTATTCAAACATCTAAAAGTTACCTTGATGTGGCCCTACTGTAAGGGGAAATATTTCATGGTTTTATTTTCGCTATCATTTGCAATTAATAAACGATTGCAAAAAATAAAACCCCATGCAACCTGATTTGGGGTATGAATTCATCTACTTGAAGGGATTTATCCACGAAATTTAAACCACCATGGAATACCAAAAGGAAAAACTCGCAAAATTTATGCTCTCGCAAATTAAGCCCTTTTAAACAGTATTAGGGATGTCTTCAGACGGCGGCTGATTCCCCCGAACACCTAACTTTTTATAGATCAAAGGATAATGTTTTTTAAGAGAATATAGATAATTGTTATACTCTATACAGTACCCGCAACGTTATTCTTGACATGATACACGATAGAACACGATACAAAACGCACGATAGATAGGATTCACGCACCGATAACGATAGGATACACGCACGAATAACGATAGGAATAAACGCAAAAACCTGATAAAACCGGAAAAACGATAAACGATGGTTCACATAGACCTGAAAACTGCAGAAACCCGACATAAACGATCTTCACGATAACGGAAAAGCCTGATGAAATGTTAAATTTAGAAGCAATTAGACGGGAACGGAAATTGTATACTAGCAAACTAAAATTGCACATTCTTTATGTTGGAAAATAACATCAAGGGTTTCCAATATCCTTTTAATAACATTAACACGTATATCTAAAAGATAATTCTAATATGAAAGTGAATGCATGTACATGTCCATGTATGTGCATAACTAACTGACGATACATTTTTCGTCATAATTTTACAAGACAATATTTTTTTTCTTAAATTCCAACTGCGAATCTTTAATTAAATTATGAGCATTGAACGATCTCAGAACCCCAGAGACATATATAACATGAAGCTTACCCACCTGTAGAATAAAAAGCGTAGGTTGATTTCTTCATCGTAAACACATGTACATGTAAACATAATAGCCAATTTTTTTTTTTTTTTAGCAAACCAATTTTTGTCAGGCGTTAGGTGGGGAATGCTTTAATAATTTTTAAGCAATCTGGCATTTTATCTGCTTACCAATTTTACTAAACGAAGACCCGCACAAGCGTAGCAATTCATTTGGAGCTGGTGATTTTTTGGTGATTTTTAGTACATGTATTAGTAAGATAAATAATTTAACTTCAGACAACCATACAGACAGAGTTTCTGAAGTGAAAACTGAACACCAGTATTAAAAAAGGTCACATTTTTCACTGTTATTGTATTCCGTTGAACTGCGTAATATAGGTGTTGGAACTGGTGTGGTATTATTAGCCCCTATAGCTTTTTTGTAAACGTTCAACTAATCCAACGACTTAGACAAACTTTCCCTCTTTAATTATACCCTCCTTTATTTTGTACATTATTCAACAAAACTTACGCCCGGTTTCCCCTTCCCTTTCGGATACCTGTATGTTGTAAATTGATCCAAATGCGGACTAGAAGGGGGGGGGGGTCGATCTTGTCATTTGATTGAGAGATCTTAAACAGCTGGATGTTGGGCGTGTTTTAATAATAAAAATATTCAAGTGAATAACGTCTCCGGGTATAACGTTACATCGTTTTCAGAAGTTCTTTTTTCTAGTGCTCTATCATCTGGAATGTAAAGTAAATAGTAATGTATTTGTGACTGAATACTTTAGCTAGGCTTAATATAATTCTAAGAAAATTAATTCGGTCTGGAGTGAATAAAATCAAGTAAAATATTTTGTCTGTGCGAAGAGTGTGTAGTGAAATTCACCGCTCATATCAACTGTTTAAAATTACATCAATTTTTTTCGCTGCACGTTAACGCTGCCTTGATTACGATAGTCCCGCACTATGAGTATACTGTATCTAATATTCATAAAAATCAACAATCATGTAAATTGGTTATTCTGATAACAAACAAATTAGACAAATGAACAAAAAGCGCGCGCTTTTAAAAAATTTGAATATCAAAACCGGCATATATGACCCATGTTAAAATCCCCAATACATACTATCGGCAACAATGTACATGTATACACATGTACAAATGAGAACACGATGACAGCACAAAGTCGCGCCAAATGACCCGATTTTTTTGGAGATGCAACACTCTCGTCCTATGGCAAAATTAATCTGCTAAAGGTGTGAAATCCAATGTCTCTGCGAATGTCTACTATCAAACACGGGTAATACACAATACCTGATACAAGGACTGGCGCACAAGTTCAGCGTATAGTTGTACATACAGGTAATAATCACATGCAAGTAGAATAACAAAGGCGAAAATTGGGGTTAAATTAAAATAGCCCTTTATTACATCGTATACAAAGAGAAGTAATTTACTGGAGGAGGGGGTGTCTTTCAAATCTGGAATTTCCTCATTTCTCTAGTAGACTTAATTAACAAATATAGTTAAAATCATTGTTACTAGCACGCCAAACTTTCGGGTTTTAATTACTGTGGAACCCTCGATTTGCTTTGACGAACACGGCCAACCCCCAGTCTTAGAAATGATTTGTTCTGAATAGATTTTCTATCCATCAAGATTTATTCATTAATTTATTTATAGAGGCGATCTATAATAGCCAGTGTAGGTTTTTATATTTCCTAACTGTTGAAAATACTTCTTAGGACACAATACCGAAGTCACACGACTTGTCTGATATATGAGGTCTGATAGTACGTTTCTTAGATTTAAATTTATGAATTCCACGATAAGAGATTCGCACACACTGACACCTCATACTGGACTATATATCCCGGAAGAAGCTCAACACTGATGACAGGTACGCAAAACAGACGATATCACGATAGACCTGAAAAACGCAAAAACGACGATAGATAAACAGGAAAACCTGATACACGATACGATAGGATACACGCTACGTAAGATAGGATCAACAAGCACGATACGATAGGATAACACGCACGATAAACACGATAGAATCTCAAGAATAACGTTGCGGGTCCGTATCTGAACAGTGATCTACCTGTGGTCTAAGATAGATGGTAC
>CAJDSM010066907.1:59-26749 GCA_903981925.1 Ostrea lurida | reverse complement strand
TTTAAGACTGTAAGTGTTAGACCTTGAGATCAAGTCAAGTTATACAAGAGGTCATCGAAATGTTTGTGACACTCCTCATGTGAATACATACTCTCATTGGTGACACACCACATACAAATTAATCATTATTAGAAAACTTTATCCTTTGACCTTGAGGTCAATAGGTCCAAGGTCATTATGAGTGAATGTAATGTAATACATTTCTATATTGATACAAACCAATGCTAGATATGGTATGCCTTAACGTCAAAGAACAAGAAAGTATGGCTGGACACGAATCTGCACACGCAGATGATTAGATACAGAGTACGACCTCGTGCATGGTGTTGGTTGTCAGATTATAGCAGTTCTGTTGGGCATTTTCATTAAAGCATTAACATTATAAACTTTTCTTTTTGTAGTTTGACATTCATTGGATTGGGTGTCACCTTTCCATGGAAACGACACACAAATTTATATTTCCACAGATCTAATACATAAAATTGACCCTACAAGATGAAGTAATATGGTAAAAGTTAATATATTCAATTGTTGCAGGTTAAAAAAGTCTTCAGCTAAACTCTTTTGATGCCAAATGTTGAAGTAATCGTGGTGAAAGGGTGAGAGAATACACATTTGGTTAGAATTTGGTACTTTTTGATGTTCTTCCTAGGTCTGGTGGGATGAGTGGTCGTGCTTTTTTGGGGTGGGGCTTAATGGATGTGCCGGGTGCCATTCGGTTACAAACTATGAACCTAAAAGTGAGTTATCCATGCAAGTGACTGTGTGGCAACAGGAATTCGCCACATAAGAAAATTACTTGTTTATTCTTGTAGAGCGAAAGATACGGATTTATAATCAAATTCTGAATTGTTACAAATGCGAACTGCCCAGTTAATTCACTTTCGGAAATGAGAACTCCGTCCTACCCGAGGGTATACTTTACTTATTATCAAATTACATGGAGTTTGAGAAATAACGTGGAGTTTATTTGTCACCACCATCCAGATTATCTGTAGCACATGAATTATTTTGAGAAGAAGTAAGCATAAAATTACATGAACAAGCACACATGCGAGTTAGGCATCCACTCAATCCATAAAAAAAAATGAAAAGGATTCCAAATACAGGTCTTTTAAACCATATCTTTAATTATCAGTTTTCTTAAAATTCAAAGACACGTCTTTACTAGTGGTTAGTATGAAACACAACACAGCAGAGAATATATTCAGTGTCACTCACAAAGGGTATTGGAAATAATTAGCGGTCAACCAGTGTTCTTTCAGCAGTAAGTAAGCTATGGCTTAGTTATCTGATCAAACATAAAAAACAAAAAGAAACCAAGAAAAAAGAAATTAAATGTCCTAAGTATAACCACAGACTCCGTTAAGATCACGGCGATTTTGTCAAGATATTTTGGGGAAAAAAGTCATCGAGAACCTGGTGTATTTTGACAAAAGGCTTTTAATCATTATTTCCAATTCTCAGCCTAGGAAACTCCTTGAGTGAACAAATTGGTGCAAATGGCTGTAACAATTTGTTGTGCTTGCCTGTTGATGCAGATGCAACAAAAACTGCCATGTTTATCTGGATTTTATACCCGACTATACAGATATCAGGGTTGTTACATATTAGGTACGTTTTATATGCTAAGTATTGGTTTGATATGGTTGACTGTGATTGATTGTATATTAGTTTACGTCCCGCTATGAGATTTTTCACTATATGGAGACACACCACTGCTGGTGAAGGGCTGCAAATTATAGGCCTGGTGCTCGGCGCTTTGGCCTTTGGCAGGAGTGCTCTTTACGTAGTCAACACTTACCCGTACACGACATGGTTTTTGACGATCTCATCTGATAGGCCGTTCAAGTTAGTTGCCCATCTTGGATGACAAGCAAAGGGTATGAAGGACTTTATTTAAACCGGATCCAACATTGATGTGAGGGGTTTTTTGTTAATAGGAACTCAACATGTTTTAATTCTATATACAATGAATCTTTAGGACATTATTTTCTGTATTTGGAAATTACAAAAACATGATGAAACTTAATATCCTGGTTTTTTCATTTACTTTATAAAATATGTTTCTGTTCCTTTTCTTCATAAAAATGTGAATTAGCAGTCCGTGTTACAGTGCATTCCCTTTCATATATGTACACCTCATTTTATTTAATCACCAGTTCGAGTAAGGAGAGTAGCGCCGTGTAGAGGTGCTTTTGTGGAACTTTGTTAAGTGGGCAGAGTGACCTATAGTTGGTGTGATGTTAATGTAATTAAAGCGCTTCTGTTTCATAGTACAGTAGAAACTAATACAAACATATTGAAAAAGAAACATTTACTTAATATTGGACATACAAAACATATGTCATATTGTTCACTGTCTGGGTACATGAAAGGCAAAGATAATTGAACAGTGATCAATTCTATGGCGGGTGTAGTCCCAAACAGAACAAGGGCCCATGGGCCACATCGTCACCATGAACACTGTCCACTATTAAGAAGAGCAGTAGTACAAACTTTAATCCCCCTGGCGGGGGCCTCGTTACCAGGGGTCATGATTTGATCAACGCTATATCTGGACCAACTATTCAGCGCTCATATAATTTCGCTTTTGCCCAGTGTTCTTGAAAGAACGAATTTTTAAAAGATTTGTTCCCTAATAATCATCTGTTAAAACTCTATCACCTATTGGAGGCCCAATCATACCCCCAGGAGAGGTCATATTTTGATACAAACTTTAAATCTCCACTAGTCGGACGCTTATATAAATTTTCAGCATATTTCCTGGTCCCAGGTCTTGAGAAGACATTATTTTTAAAGATATTCCCAAATAATCTGTAAAACTCTATCCGCCTATGGCGTCCCCCATCTACCCCGGGGGGTCATGATTTGAACAACTTGAAGTCCTCCATATCAGGATTTCATAAATTTAGCTTTTGGCCAGTGGTCATGAGAAGATTCTTGAATTTTCCTATTATATAGAACTATTATCGCCATTGGGCCCCTCGACCCCGGAGGGGTCATGATTTGAAACAACTGTTGAATCCACTATTCAGGAAAGTTATATAAATTCAGCTTTTCTGCCCAGGGTCTTGAGAAGAGATTTTAAGATTTTCTATTATAGATATGTAACCTTGTTGATCCGCCTTTTGGGGGCCCATGCGTACCCCGGGGTCATTGATTTGACAAACGATTTCACTATTCAGGAGCTTTCATATGAATATTAGCTTTTCTGCCAAGGGTTCTTGAGAAGAAGAATTTTTAACAGTTTCCTATATAGTCATACATGTATGGTACTTGATCCCTATGGCTGTACCCCGGGGGTCATGATATGAAGCAACCAATCTCCATTATCAGACAAAGTTTCATATTAAATTTCAGGCTTTTCTGGCCCATGGTTTTGAGAAGAGATTTTAAATACACCACCTATTTTGCATTGTCGGTGATTAATTCCATTATTGATGGGTGGTGGGGGCCTGGCGTATCATTTGAACAAATGATCCTTACCCAAGCATGATTTACTAGTTGGTGAATTTCGGCCAGCAATTCTTTGGAAGAATGTCAACAAATGTTGAAAAAGTAAACAGACGGAGACAGAGGCTCCGTTATGTTGTTTCTGAGAGAGATAACACTGTATAGTTTGCGAGACACGGGTTATTAGTTAAACACGGGTATAGTTTATATGACGGGCACCGGGGGTGTGTAGTGATTGAACACGGGTTATAGTTATTGACACGGGATTTATAGTTATGAATGAACATGGTACTAGTTATGATAACACGGGGTATAGGTTGAACACGGTGTATAGTTATTGGTCGTGAAACACGCGATAATAGTGATTGATCAGGTATAGTTAGTGTGCGGAATTTACAAGAGGATATGTATTTATATGACCACAGGCACGTTGTGGTATAGAGATATGTGATCACGGGTATAGTTTATATGTTCACGGCGCGGTCAGTATGATATATGTGAGTACAAAGGGTCTGAGTCTATGTAGATTTCACAAAGAGGTTACAGGATTAGTTTTTTTTATGTTGAACGACGAGGATATAGTTATATGAACGACGGGATAGTATACTCATGACTCACAGGAGGCACCTTATAGCTTATGTGCAACACCGGGTTTATGTTAATATAAACACGTGAGGATAAACAAGTATAGTGATGTGAACACGAGTATTAGTTTTTATATTGGTTGAACAACGGCGAATTAGGTATCAGCGTGATGTTTGTCCTACGGGGTGCTATTAAGTGTATGATGGAGAGTAGACCACAGGGTTCCTCTATTAAGTTATATGATCACTGGTATCTTAGGAATGTATGGAAAGGCTACGCGGACTCGCCATGGTCTAGCTTATTTGTGAACGCTTGAAAAACAACGGGGGAAATGAGTATTTTTCAATATTAGATTTATAATCACCGGGCAATTTCTCTTCCATGAACAGATCGGGTGTATCAAATAAGTGTACTGTCGACAAGCGGCATGGCTTATATAGTTATAAGAACTACGATGGTTATAGTGATGTTGTAAATGGCACGAGATATCAGTCTATATGAACGGTCAAGGCGGGACGCTAAGTCAGTGATATTGAATCAGACACGGGGCTATCAAGCTACTATCAAATGGCAAGTGAGATCACGGGTGTATAATAGTTGATGGGCTAGAAAACCGACGCATATTATGTGAACTACGGGATTTACTGTATAGTATGTGAAACACGGGTATGTATTTATATGAAACGGTATAGTGTATGTGAATAACATACAACACGCAGATCTATTGTGAACAGGGATTATAGTTATTGGGCGAGTCACGATGGCTTTAGTCTATATGTGTAACACGGGGAATAGTCTTTACGACGTATGAACACGGGTACTAGTGTATGATGAACCTACGGGATATGTTATGAAAATGAACACGTTTCGGGTTATAGTGATTTATCTCACGTAGGTATAAGTTATAAATGAACAAGCGGAAAATTTTTATAGTCGAATGTGCAACACGAAGGTTTTTGATTATTACGTAAATTTTAAATGTATACTGGTACGAGGTATATTATATGAACATCTGTTAATTATAAGGTTATTAGCGAAAATCCACGTGGCTGTGAAGAATTACAGAAAACCAGTGGATTACGTCATCCGTTATTATTTCGTGCGGACGTTTCACATAATGAGTTATGACATGTAGAATAAATGACGCATACTTGGGAGAAGAATATTAGATTCATTGTTGCATATTATAGTGTTATAAAAATATATAGAGTGATTGTGAATCTCCTCGAAAGGTAGATTTTTGTTAACTTCATAAACTAGTTTGAATGTGACACCAGGGTTAGTTATATGAAACACGGGTATAAGATATGTGAGTGACGCAGGTGTATAAGTTGTAATGATTTCAGCGGGGATCTAATAGCTCTATTGAACCAGGTATAGTATTATATGGAACACGGGATATATTCTATTGACTCCACGGGCTTATAGTATAATAGATGAACAAACGGGTATTAGAGGAATAATAAGTGAGTTAGATGAACGGTATAGTTAGTTCAATGCAGCAGCGCCAGAGGATTCAGTAGGTTAGCTTGTTCTCTGAATGAACAAGGGGGGGTGTAATTTTTAGACGTCGATGTAGATCAGCGGTTAGTTATGTGTCGAACCATGGAGGAATATAGTTGTATGCAGATGCGTCCTTTGAGGAGTATGAAGTATACGATCAGGGTGATATGAAAGCTCGTGAGAATTAAACCCTACGTTATTTCTCGCGTGGTCATTAAAGTACTCGTATGCCTGTCTCCATGCACAATAATGATTCACTATATGATTTATTTTCATCGCCATCAATATAAATCTGAGTTATTTTTAGGTTACGATACAATAAAATAGTACGCCAATGAATCTTGTAACACTTTATTTCCGTAGTCTAACTATGCTATTTGTTGGTTAAAGTCAGAACTGGAGAGTTATTTTGTATAGATTATTATTCATATATATCATAATTTGCATGATTGCGGATACCAGCTGAAGCTTGAATTTCCAATTACTGTAGAATTTTATAGAGTGATAGAGTGACTATACAGAACTTATATGATAGCTGTTTGTGAGTGAGACCCAGCAGGCTTGATTTCTAACAATTTGTTAGCTGTGATAGACACACAGACAGACTGATGACACAATGTATGCATTGGTGAATAAGCATACGACATGCACTAGAATATCTTATATGTAATTGCTGGTTTCCTAATTATCACACAGTAAGAAACATTACATGTAGCTAGTTGAGTAGAATTTACACCGACAGAGGACTTTAGATGTATGACTGGATGATGCATTATGATGACACCAGGGGACAGAGATTATCAACTCGCTTAGCTGATGTGAACGATGTAACACCGAAAGACAGTGATCTTACATGTTTAGTTGTCTGATTGAATTATGACTATCTACTCGACAGATACATGATTTAATGTTAGTGGTAGATGACAGACTTTGACGTAAAACTTACATATGTACGCAACTGGTTATAATATAAGATGCACGATACGTGAATTTATTGTTACTATTGGTAGCTGGTAAAGAGTAAGAACACGAACAGACAGACTTACATGATGTGGGAATTAGAACACAGACCTAGGAGTTTACCATTAGCTCAGGTTGTGGAGAAGTAGACACAGAACAGACATAGATACTTTGTGTTCTCTCTATTCTATGTGGGTTCGAGTGGTCTTACCCGACAAGACTTACAATGATAGTTTAGGTCGAAGTTAGATACACAGACATGACTTACATGTAGCGGGTTGTGGTAGAACACAAGACAGAACCCGATAACATTAACTTAAAAGGTAAATAGCTGGTAATATGAGCACATAAGACAGACTTTACATGGTGTAGCTTAGTGTAGATTCTAGCAACCACATGGATAGTAGAGACTTACTTAGCTGGGGTATAGAACTCCATCAGTAACACTTACGTTGATATGTTGGTGATATAGTAACAGACAGAATCTTTAACAGTAGCATAGCAAGTGTGATGAACACAGGACAGACAAAAGAGCTTACATGTAGACTGTGTTTGATCGATAAACACAGACGACTTACATGAGCTGTGATGACCAGACAGGACTTACATAGTAGTTGGTGATTAGATCCCACATGACACGAGTCTTAATGTAGTGGTGATAGACCATACAGACAGACTTACATGTAGCTGGTGGATAGAACACGACAAGTTACATGTTGGATAGCGGGTTGAGTTAGAAAGCAACAGACAGATCAACTTTACGCTGTAAGCTGGTGAGTACATAGAAAATCGGCAGTTACACCTACTTACGATGTACTGATTAGATATTGAAAACAGACGACTTACATGTAGCTGCGTGATAGAGGCCAGACAAGATCGTAATGTAGCTTGGTTGATAAGAGCACACGGACAGACTTTACATGTAGTGGGTGACTGTAGAACAAAGCAGGAAGAGACTTAATGGGATAGTGGTGATTTAGAACACTGACAGACTTACATGTAGTGGTGGAGTTACTTGAGGAGTCTAGATCAAGATTTCCTCAATGTGGAGATAGTGACAATGAAAAAAAAAGTAAACCAGATTACATGTGTGGTGTGATAGACGCCAGACATGAAATTCATTAACATGTAGCTACGGCTCAGTGTAGAGTACCAGAACTATGGTAACTTTACACTTGTCTCAGCTCGGTAGGTGGTTAGAATACATCTCAGCTATTTTAAACAGTTACATGATTAGTGGTATGGGATGAAACTACAGACAGATGTTTACAATGTAAGCAATCGAGCTGCATTTGTATTTGCATAGAACTACAGACAGACAGACTTAATAATGTTAGCCTGCCGTGATTGACACACAGACGACTAGGTACCTGACATGTTAGCTGTGTTTAGGAACCACAGCAGTTCGAGAGCGACTTTACTGTAGCATAGGTGACTAGACATCAGACACTGACGAACCTGCGTTAAGTGTAGATGGTGTTATAGGAACCAGCAGACATGACAGTGCAGAATATACAGTGTAGCCTGGTGATTAGAAGCATCCCGACAGGACGACTTAACATGAGCTTGGACAGTGACACCTTCGATAGAGCCACTTTTGAAGACTTCATGCTGGCTCGGTGATAGAACCACCAGGAGCCGCAGACTTCAAAATGGCTAGCTGGTGATCGACAGCACGACGGCCTTAATGTTAGATGGGGTGATCTAGAGCACTCAGATAAGATCAGAGAGTTCCTTACAATGTAGTGGGATGTTAAGAACACAGACAGGACATGACCTAGATGTAGCGGGGTGTGGATAGAAACACGAGACAAAGGGTTCAACAAAGAGTTTACATGTTAGCTGGTGAGATCATGAACACAGATAACAGACGATACATGAGTAGCTTGGGTGACAGACACTCAGATACAGATTGACTTATGTAGCATGCGTTGTTACTGGATGTGCCACACGACAGACATGACTTCAATTAGTAGCTGGGGGTGGATTGAGACACATTGACAGACCATTCTAAATACGTAAAGTTCTAGGCTCTGCAGATAGAATGAAGACTAATATTTGTGAGTTGCAGTTACCTTCACCTTGTAAGTCTGGGTAGAAGTATGAATACAGGACGGAGCCAGACCATTTACATGATAGTGAGATGATTCATGAACCGAGACAGACTTTACATGTGAGCTGGCGTGATCTAGAACACGAACGAGACTTACAGTATGTTTTGGTGTTAGCTAGCAAGACAGAAGACTTACCTGTAGCTGGTGATGATAGAACAGAGGAAGACCGTCTACGAATGTAGCTGGTGAATAGAACAAGAAACAACAGTATCTCTTCCGATGTAGACTTTGGTAGAGATTGTGAATCGAACTCAGACGGATCCGAAGTCTGTAAATGTAGCCTGGTGAGTTGGACTGATGGAAGCAAGCAGCCACTAGCAGAACAAGAAACTTTGTCTTTTTAACATGCAGTAGCTGGTGAATAGCCATGCCTACCTTGGATGAGCTTAACATAGCTAGCTGGTGATAGAATACCAACATGTACAGGACCTACTATGTGCAGTGGGGCATAGACACAGACAGAAGCTGCTCATATCTATGGTACGTTTATGGTGCATTAAGAAACACCGACTAGCCGTTTGCTTACAACTGGGGTAGCTGGTAGAATGAACGAATAGCAACAGAACTAACAGTCTTGACTATAGTGACTGTGGGCTGAATTGTAGAAACAGACAGATTCTGTATACATGTAAGTGGTAACTAGTTGACGAAACGACAGACAGAATACTTACAATGAGTGATGATTTAGAACCTACAGGACAGAGAAGCGTGTTAACCATATGAGTAAGGACTGGTGAATAGAAGCAAACGACAGAACCTTTGACAATGTTAGCCTATCGCTGATAGAGATTTACGTTGAATCAGAAAACGTGTATACTAGTAGCTAGGTCTTGCAGTGACTAAGAACCACATAGTCACACGATCAGACTTACATGTAGCGTGGTGATTAGAGCATCTAGACACAAGATAGAAAATACCTTTTACACTAATGTGCTCGAGTAGATAGAACCAACAAGAACAGAATGTGCAAGACGCATACTAACATAGCTAGCTGGTGACTGTATTTTGGTACATCGATGAACCCATGATTATTCCTAATACAATCATGTAGCTAGTAATGATTAGAAACACAGACAAACTCAGAGCTTACCTATGTATTGCTTGATGATAGATATACACAGGAACACAAACCGTTACTTCCGTAATCGTTGATGTAAGATCTATAAGAACACAAGACAGAAGATCTCTTATACATGTTAACGTTAAGGTGATAAAGGCAAACACAGAATCAGGAAAGACTTTTTAACATGTATGCTTTGGTTTGCTTGCACGCTTGTTAGAACAACGAGACAGCATCTATGATTCTTAAAATTCCGCATGTAAGCGTCTGTTATAATCCAGGATGAAAGAGCAACACAACAAGACATAGCTTACGGTATGACATGCCACATTCCATGTATGTTCTAGTCGTACTATCCTCAGATTATTGAGCTTACTTTTTTGAACAGTATTACTGGTCCAAACAGGATACATTAAGCGATGAGACAAGCTGTGAGCTAGTGTGAAGATAAAACTTTATGCCTACATTTCTACTTATTCGGCACTTCGCATGTTCAAAACATTGCTTCACTGCTTCTATAGGAGTTCCCGATTGATATCTCGAAAACTTGCGTATAAATAAGATTAAATACTGAACGCAAGCGACGAACGTTTTAAACAAATCAATTTTGATTAGGGCGGACCTAGATAAGTCTATAATTGGTTGTAGAGAGGGGGGGGGAGCAAACACGAATGATTGGTTGACCAGACACGACTACTATAAGCATGATTTGATAAGCTGTGTTTTAGGTGTTTATACCTTAGTATTCATAAGGCGATATATATTGATGAGTATACCCATTAAAGCGAAGAATAACCAAATAGCGATGGAATAGTGGGAGAATTGCTTAAGCAACAGTATCATTTTGAGCAAACAAGGAATAAGATGCGTAATGCAATGCTTCTCATATGCCGATATACAACACACAGAGAAATTACAGTCTTACACAAGCTCAAAATCAGGAAGGTCATGGCCATGGTAGTCTGTTTACAAGGTAATATGCCTTCCGATAATCTTTAGTGTGCATTTAGTTCTGACTATATAATAACAGCTTCTCAGTATGGCGCTTGATATAAGCAAACAGGAGACAGATGAATTACCAATGGTATCTTGCATCGACAGATCACCAACAATAGACATTTTTACTCCAATAACTTTTGGCGATTGATTACTTAATGTAATGAAACAGTCCCGAGCTTGATTATCAGGTGCATTTGCTTCTCCAAGATTCAATAAAGAAACCACATGATACACACAGTAACAGAAATCGATGAATTCCATTACTTTACTTAAGTAAAATCAACTATTTAGTAAGTTTGGCTAAATATCAGACCTGGTGATTCCTTATAGTAATCCATCCAGGATACAGAACTTGGATCTTTCACATTGTGGTAAAGCTCAGGATGATAGAACACAAATGTCTAATTTCCCTTGCAGCAAGAACTATTAAGAACATTACTTTGTAGCTTTGAACTGTGAAATTACGCTTTATTCAAACATTTACTAGCAACAGGAGAACAGACTACTTGTAGCTCGGTGATCTAGAGCACAGACAGGACATGAACTTAACATATGTTAGCTTCGTTAGAAAATACGAAACAACAGACAGAATACGACAGAATTCTTAAAACCAATATGAGTGAGCCTGGCTAGGACTGCACAATGTCACCTCTTAAGGCACGGCCACACCAGGACTCAGCACGACGATTCTCAACATGTAAGCTTGGAGTAAAAGACTTAAGAGTGAAGGATTTAGATTTACACTCAACAGACTAGAACAGAAGTGGTTGTATTCCACTTATTGTAGACTGGTGACCTAAAGAATAAGACAAGCAACAGAATAAAGACAGCACTTTCACATCATGCTAGGCTGTAAGTTAGACTTAGAAAAGTTAGACAAGGGTCCAGACTTACTCAGTTGTAGACCTGGTGACCAGAACAAGAACATCTATGTGCAGCATAGTCTCTATACCATTTGTCAAAGGACAGGTGGGATTTTTGTTGATATTCGAAACACAGATGAGACAGGATTCTTTTAACATTTGGATATAGCTTTACGGTCTCGATTATTAACACACAGTACCAAAAAGTACATTTATTCAAAATATTCCATATATCAATAACCCTGGTTCTTGCCGCGCTGAGCGAGGGCGAATAGAGACAAAATGACATGGCTTATCTAAGACTATACCAAATAGCTAAAGCTGGTGATAGACTAAGCACAGATCAGCCTTATCATGTAGACTGGATGCAAGATTCAGAAACACAGACCATAAACAGACTACGTCGTGTACGGACTGGTGATGAGGAGGGACACTTGAAACATGGAATGTAAACTGTAATCAATGATAAAGTTACAGTAGTCTTCTAATGAACATCAGACCTCAGCATTTCGAGCTTACAGCTGTAAGCCTGCAGATGATAAGTACCGATAGGACCGATCTAGACCTTACATTTGTATGGGAACTTAGAATGATCATTACACCCAGAACAGACAGACTCTACATTTGTTAAATATGCTTCTGAAGTAAAAAACTTCTGCATATATACCATGCGAAGATGTTCGTTTATCATGTCCGCTAGCTAGAGTGAGTTTAGAACACAGATCAGACCTACAATAGTTACGCTCAATGGGATAGAAAGACACGCAGAACAAGAGCCCATATACTATGGTTTTTAGCTAACGGTGATTGGCATGAGAAACACAGATTAGATAACTTTGAACTGCTCTAAGTTGCGCTTGGTTGTTAGTGATGTAATTTTAACCACAGAACAAGTTCCCATATAAATTCATGTTATGCTAAGGCTGAATAGATCTACTTACTGAAACCCAACAGTGACCAGACGAACTTTATCATGTTAAGCTGAGTCTGATATATTGCAAATACAAACTGACAAACTGTACTATGCTAGCTATGCGCTTAGGACATTGAGGAAAGTCACAGGCAGATCTATATCAATAGGTAGATGACTCGATGATAGAAAACACACACGTACAGACAGACTGACAAAATTGTAAGCTTTGTTAAGAATAGGCACTTAGAACCACAACCGGAACAGACCATTCAGTGGTTAGGCTAACGTGATGTACGAATCACCAGAGATGCAGCCTATGTTGACAATCTCAAATACTCATTCCACATTGTATAAGTAGGATGACGGTAGGATAGAAAATCACAGACAGACAGGAATTTAAGGTCTGTACATGGGGATAGATGATGAATAGACAAGACTCTTAACATCCGCTCCTAGTCCCCCAGTCGCACCCCAAAACCCGCACAGACTTCGCTCACATGACAGTGGTGATAGAGGGGAATACAGACAGAATTACATTTGGGGTGTAAGCATGAGTGATCAGACACAGAAGGAGACGACATTACAGTGTTAGCTGGTGTATAAAACACAGACAGGCACAGAAGCTTATTGTAGCTAGGAGGGTGACTAGAACACGATCCAAGACTTACATAGTAGCTCGTTGAATAGTAGCACAGACAAGATTTACAGTAGCTTGGTGGGATTTTTAGAGCACAGATAGGGACTTACATGAGACTCCAAAATAGTGACACTAACGAAACAATACAGAGCAATATCTACATGGTATTCTATGTCTCTCTGTCTAGAGGAGGTCACGGATAAGCTAGAAAACAGGATCAGTACCCTAACATGATAGCTCAGGTAATAGAACGACCAAGAATTTCAGTACAGAACCTTCCATGTTAGCTGGTAGATGAAGCAAGACAGAACTTAAAATGTCGCTCGGTGATTAGTACACAGGACAGACAGAACTTACATGTAGCTGGTATGATAGATCACGAGAACTTGATAATACATTGATCAAGCTGAGTCGACATCATATGACACATCGACACGGACTTACATGTAGCTGCGCTGACTAGAACGAATCACTGAGGCAGAAGCAGGGACTTACGAATTTGTAAAGGTGGATGATATTCAGAAACACAGATCCCAGATCATTTACATGTAGCCTCCCGTGATTAGAACTTAGCACAGACAGCATTGACAGAACTTACATGTACGCTGTGGATCGCAGAACAACACACCAAGTACAGACCTTTATCAATCGTAGTCTGGTGATCTTTGGAACTACTAGGAACACAGACAGACTTAGCGGAATGGGTTAAGGTGGAATTCGCTATAGCAATTACAGACGGAAGACCTATTCCCACATGTAGTGTTGGTGATAGACCCAGGACTACAAGCCAGATTACATGTAGCTGAGTGAGTAGACCACAGACAGACTTACAATATGCTAGCGTACGCTTGATAGAAACACAGACAGACGAACACGATACATCGTAGCTGCAGTGATAGAAACACAGACAAGTACACGACTTATCATGTAGCTGGTGACGTAGACACAGCATGCATACGGACCTTACATGTCGATGTGATGATTATGACACACAGATCGATCTACAGATGTAGCGGTTGGAGGTGTATAAAGAGCGAAATTCATGCACAGACTTTACATGTAAGCTTGTACTGAACACAGACAGACTTCCAATGTAAGGTTGGTGACTGATAGAACACAGCAGAATTCCCGACAATTACTCATGTTCGCATGCTGACGTGGATAAAACACCAGGGAACAGACCTTACCTTGTATCAGGTGATGATTAGAGAAGTACAGCCACTAGACTGTTACGTAGAGCCTTGGATGTGACTAGAAACACAGACAGAACGTTGACATGTAAGCGATGGTTTTATAAGACACAGACACGACTTTACTAGTCTGAGGTGATACGCAACAATCAGACCCAGACTTACATGTATGCTCGGTGATCGAAAGCATTGCAGCACAGACAACCGAAGTTCACACTAACTATTAGAGTAGCTTGGAACAGTTCTCCTGTCTGGTGAGGAAGTAGCACAGGACATCCCCAGCCACACTGCATACAACCAGCTTCGCTAAAGCTGCAGTGTTATGACGCTGAGAACACAACGAATGCCGAGACTTTCCACTGCTAGTTCTTCGTAAGCTGGTTAGAAATAGAGCACCAACTTCAGAACCAGTATATACGCCTATAATGCTCGTGATCTATTGTCAGCTATAGAGATCTGTCGGGTTAGCTTATGGATTTGTTACAGACAGAACAGACTTATCACATGTACTGTGTTTTGAGGATATTAGAAGCAAGCAGATCAGATCATTTGGCCACTATTGACGAATGTACCGGTGTAGTTAAGAGTTAGAGCACAACAGACCAGACTTATACATGTACTTGATAGAACACAGCAGACAGACTATAATGTACGCTTGGTGATTTCATAAGAACTTACTTGCCAGACATCGCAGACAGACAGCTTACATGTAGTTTCGTATGGTACAGAATTTTACGAGCACAGAATCGATGACAACTTAGTATACACTTGATTTCTTCCCACATGTATAGCCAGTCGAGTTTCAAGAATAATTTGGGAAAGAACAAAGAAACTGATGCGATATCTAAGACAGAACATATTCGATTATCCTTCCAAAAATAAATTCATGTATACGTCTTACATTGCTACTAGATTTACGCTTAGAGTGATAGTTCAATGGCAACAAATATTTTTTCAATAGCAATCTTGTAGATATTACAGTCGTACCTGATGATAACACAGAACTTACACTGTAGCTGGTGACCTCAAGGAACACAGAGCAGACCAAATTACATGGTCGCTGAGTGATATGAACACAGAACAGATTTATCATGCTAGCTGCGTGATAGAACACGACAACTTAGCATGTGCTGAGTGAAGTAGCAAACACACGAACAGACTCAATAGCTGGTATAGATAGTAGCACAAAGAGACTTGACATGTAGTGGTGATACGCAACACAGGACCAGACCAGCCTTTACATTAGCTGCTTGATAGTTATAGAGCACAGACAAGACTTACATATGCTCGTTGCATAGGAACACGCAGACTTTACATTAGCTGGTAGAATAGAAGCACAGACGAGCTTACATTGTACGCTGGTGGATGTGGCTTGTCCAGATTATACAGTTCTGTTGGGATTTTTTCTAAGCATTGAAACATAGTATAAATTTTTTTCTTTTTGTAGTTTGAAATTCATTGGATATGGGTGCCCACAATTTCCATGGAAATTGACACACACAAATTTCAGTGATTCCACAGTATCTAAAACTACATTAAAATTGACCAGCCCTCAAAAGATGNTACAATTTTCATGGAAATTGAGACACACAAATTTCAATGATTCCACAGTATCTAAAACTGTACATTAAAATTGACCAGCCCTCAAAAGATGAAATAATATGGCAAAACAGATCTATATATTCAATTGTTGCAGGATTAAACACGTCTTCAGCTAAACCTCTTTTGATGCAAAATGTGAAAGTAATCCGTGGTGAAAGGTGACGGTAAGTACTACAATGTTGGATTCAGAATTTGGTACTTACTTTGATGTTTTCTTCCTAGTTGGTGGATGAGTGGATCGTGCTTTTTTGGGAGTGGGCTTTAAATGGATGTGCCGTGGTGTGCCAACTTCGGTACAAACACTGAAACCTACAAAAGTGAGTTCTCCATGCAAGTGACTTGTGCAACAGGAATTACGCCACCAATAAGAAAACTTACCTTGTTTATGTCTTGTAGAGCTGAAAGATACGGCATTTAATCAAATTTCTGTACATTGTTACCAAATGCGAACTGCCAGGTCTATTCACTTTCGGAATAATGAAGACTCCGGTCCTACCCGGATGTATACTTATACTTTATCTATCAAATTACCATGAGTTGAGAAAGAACGTGGAGTTTTATTTGTACCACCTCCAGGATTCATCTGTAGCACATGAATATTTTATGAGAAGCATCAAGATGTGAGACTGAAACAAGCCATCAATCATGCGAGTTATGGCACTCCACATCAAATCCAATAAAAAAAATGAAAAGGATTCCAATACAGGTCTTTTAAACCATATTCTTTAATTATCAGTGTTTTAAAATTCAAAAGACACGTCTTTACCTAGTGGTTAGTATGAAACACAAACACAGCAGAGAATATATTCAGTGTCACTCACAAAAGGTATTAGAAATAAATTACAGTAAACCCAGTTTTCTTTCAGTAGTAACATTATGGCTTTAGTATCTGATCAAACATAAAAATAAAGAACCAGAAGAAAAGAAAATTAAATGTCTAAATATATACCACCAAGCTCCTTAAGATCACGGCGATTTTGTCAGATATTTGGGGAAAAGTCATCATAACATGGTGATATTTTGACATAAAGAGGCTTTAAATCATTATTACAATTTCTCCAGCCTGAGAAACTCCTTGGTGAACAAATTGGATGGGCTAAATGGCTGTAACAATTTTCGGTGCCTTGCGTCTGATGCAGCATGCAACAAAACTACCCATGTTTTATCCTGGATTTTACCCCGACTATACATATCAGGGATTGTTACATATAGGTACGGTTTTATATGCTAAGAGTATTGGTTTATATGTTGATTGATTGATGTATATTGTTTTACGTCCCGCTTGAGAATTCATCATATGGAGACATCACCAACTGCTGTGAAGGGCTGCAAAATTTAGGCCTGTGCTCGGCGCTTATGGCCTTTGAGCAGGGAGTGCTCTTTATCGTGTCACACCTACCGTGACACAGGACCATGGTTTTTGCGATCTCATCTGAAGGACCGTTCCAATTAGTTGCCTCTGATGACAAGCAAGGGGTACTGAGGACTTATTCTAACCCGGATCCAAACATGATTGGGCAGTTCATTTTGTTAATAGGAAACATCAACATGTTTTAATTCCTATTACTACAATGACATCTTTAGACATTATTTCTGTATTTGGAAATTACAAAAACACATGATAAACTTTAAATATCCTGGTTTTTTTCATTTACTTTATAAATATTGAATTTCTTTACCTTTATCATTCATTAAAATAATGTGAATTACAGTCCTGTTATACATGCATTCCCTTTTCAAGTACTTGTACACCTTCAATACACCAGTTTCGAGATAAGAGTTCTCCTGTGTAGGAGGTGCTTTTAGTGGAACTTTGAATGTTAAGTGGGACAGAGTGGACCTACAGTTGGTGCTGATGATAAAATGTATTAAAAGCTGCTTCTGTTTCAATATGTAAATCTTAAAAATAAAAAAAACTTTGTTTCAATATGTAAATGTAGAAACTATACAACAACACTATTGAAAGGGAAACATTTTATTAAAGTTAAAAACATTAAAAACAATAGTCATATTCCTTGCGGTACACTGAAAAGGCACTTAAGATAGATGAACAGTGATCACTGTAAGTCCCCCAAACACAGAAAAAAAGGCAGGCCCCATCGTCCACATCGCTTCACCTGCACTGCCTCCACTATTAAAGCAAGAGCAGAGTAGTCAAATTTTAATTCCCCTTCGGGCCCATCGTACCCCAGGGTCATCATTTGATCAAACTTAATCTCACTATATCAGACGCATTTCATTATAAATTTTCAGCTTTTTCGGCCCAGTGTTCTTTGAAAAAGAAAGAATTTGTTTAAAGGATTTCCCTAAAATAATCATGTGTAAATTCTGATCCCCTATTGGGTGGCCCCATCGTACCCCGGGGGATCATTGATCGAACAACTTGAATCTCCCACTATATCCAGTAAGCTTCTATCAAATTTCAGCTTTTCTCCAGTGGTTCTTGAGAAGAAGGAGATTTTTAAAGATTTTGTTCCTATACATGATAATCATATGTAAACTTTGATCCCCTTATTGGGCCCAATCGTACCCCCGGGGGCATTGATTTGAACGAAACTTGAATCTCCACATATTGCAGGAAGCTTATATAAATTTCATGCTTTCTGCCCCTGTCCTTGAGAAGATTTGTTAAATACACCACCCTATTTGCATCGGTGATTTATCTCACTGATGGGGCCGTGGCGTCATGAGGAACAAACTGAACGCCTTACCAAGAGGAGGACCGAGTGTGTGAAGTGCCACGGGCTCGAGGATGAAGGCAAAAAGGGAAAGAAGGGAAAAATCTTAGCACAGTATCGCAGGCTATCTTTTATCAAACACCATATTTTATCTGGAGAAAGGTGAAAATTGAATCGATTTGTACCACATTAAACAATGTCCTTTTGCTTGATTTACTCAGGACAAGGCTCCTGAATTCAAGAGCTTGTTCAATACCCGATCGGACGACATAAAAGCGAAAAATAGTTCACTGAACCTTCGGTGTCAGGTGAGCAGCCTAATAAAAACCAATGTGGCAAACACCAGACCCATGGATACACCAGAGGTCGGTATCAGGTGGCCTACTGAGGGACCCTGTAAGGCATCCCCTAAATCTGAGCAGGTCATCACCCGTCATTGAGGACCCTATGTGGTCATTGATCAGACACTAAAATGGATAAAGTATCCAATACCAGTCAAAATCAGTTTGGATAAAAACAGCTTAGACTATAATGGTTATGAATACAAGGGCGCAAGACAGGCCAATTAAACCCAGATGCGGCGAGGTTGTTATTCCGGCCACATCTACTTTATGACTTTTATAAAGCAACCACAGACAAAATTAATGTGGACCGATAAATTCCTGAACTAAAGACCACATGTGACTGGCTGAATACCTCATGGCAAACAAAAACACACTTGGTATTGGATCAGTTAGCAACCATCTTCACATTAGTAACTACATGGAAAATTGCCATTTTATGCCAGAACAAAAGCTTCTTTGTCTTCCATCCCAATTAAATTGCAGTTGGAAAAACATAAACCTATGGAGATACAAGAGTCGAAATGAATAATTGCTACAGTGAAACCCTATGGGTGAAGTTGACACAGGGAGAAACTGAAAATCATGCCCATTGTTATAAATGTGAGTTGTTTTATGGATTCTTAGTTGCGTAGATTGCCTATATCGTTCTCAACAAATATTCTAACTGTGTAAAACAAGCAAAAAGATGGGGAAAGACTTCTTGTGTATCTACTTCTATTTCTATATCAAAAAGACTATATGAAGAAACAAGAACTTAGTTATTAAAGATAAAACGTCACTCAAACATATATTACAAAAAGTGCATATAATATAAGGTCGCTATAAACAAGTCGTTAGGATTACGACATACCTTTTCTTACTTTCAACCGATTTATAATGCTTTTGTATAATATAATTCTTAGGGCTCTATTAATAACAAATACCCACAAATATACAGATTCATAGCTATATAGAGAGCACAATCCATGTATTTCATTGATACTCCTTCAGAAAATTGGAATCATATTGATTATCATATAACAATAAATTATATAAAGTATCTAGATAATACAAAATACAAAGCTGTCGGACAAGGACTTCCCATCTTTTCAATGAAAACTAGCCGACTGTCATCATCACTTATTCAGGTCTGCCAATAACCCAAACTTCAGCATGGGTAAGAACAAAGAAATAAGCTCACGACCTCTGGCTATGAGAAGTTTTTTCGCCTCCTCACGATCATTACTTCGAATCCCTCACTGCGTATAAATACTAAAAAATCAATAATGCAGAGGCTCTGAAAGGTTAAAAAAAAAATGGTATTCATGGAGGACAATACCTAATGGTTAAACGAACAGCATTGGTTTGACACCTGAGAACACAAACGTTAAAAATAAAATCTAATTGATTATGAAATTTTTCATTTCATACTTTAGTATTCTCATTAGAGACGATGGTACATTCGATTTTGATTTTCCCAACTTAAAAGAAAATGAAGCACCCAAATTGATGGGATGGTAGTGGAGAATGTTATACCTTTGAAATCAGTTTTCTCCAATTCGACTCAAAACAGAGGAGAATGTTAAGAAGAGTCATATGTCACTGCATACACCATGCCAGGATACACACCACGACCAGAAAAAAGTACGTACTACAACAACTCAAAACGGCAAAGTCACGGCGGCAGCGTGTCCTGTAGGATGTATTAGCTACTGTCAATAGATCGGATGAGCAAATATATTCAAACGCTATGATAATACCACAAGTAGTGGAGGCGGAAGGAGTACTACCAGAAAACAGGGAAGATTATCAAGCGACTTCTATCCCAACTAGTTATATGGCCTGACGCTGTAGCAGAGACGACACAACCTCCGTCACCGCAAATCGCTTTAATCGATAAGATGTGGTAATAAGAACCATGAGGGCCGAACCCCACAAAAAGATTAATGTTCAAGGGGCAGCTAGAAACTGAAACCATAGCACAATTGAGAAAGCCAGGAACAGAACACAAGCAAGGACGTAAAGGAACTAAGAGAGGACAGAAACACGTTCCTCTTTCGCGATGGTATCGAGGATAATGCTATAGACCGGCCAGCGACAAAAAATCAGAAATCTACACGGAAGGAATGACGTGTGGGGGTCAACAAGTTTGCCAATGTGGTAACAAGGAAAGTCCAAAGTCAAGGACTTAGAATATGGAGGCCCATAGGAACCACAAAATCTCACCGCAGCACCTCAGGGCCATAGCAACTCCATATAAACGTAGGGAGCAGACTACAAGACTGTGCTAAAGGGGCAGAGCATGTAAAAATAGGGGTCAATAAAGGACGAATGAAATCTGTGGTCGAATGAGAAAAAACTCTCGAAATAGGGATATCCATCTCCACTACGTAGCTGGGAACAATCATTAAAATGCCGATGTAAGGGTGTTTACCTCGTGCAGAAGAGAAGGCTTCCACGATATACACATCCCTGAAAAATAAAACCATGCATAACCTCCCAACGCCGGAGTGGAATAAAATACAATTTAAACAGGAATCCCACAACTAAGGAAGATAAAGATAGGACTTAACTCGATTAAATCAAATCAATGTCCCATAGCTCGAAGCACTCATTTCAAGATCCTCTATTTCTTTACCTTTAAGCAACTTACATTCGCCGTCGGAGTAAACCGACAGCTCGTTGAAGTAGCCGGCACACAGAAGGGGTCCCTGCATCCAGATCGGAAGGGAGAGCTTACTCAGGGCTGGTGATGGAGTAACGGGCATTTGAGCAACTCTGTGTCATACGCAAAGAAGAAAAAAAAAACTGTACTTGATTAGGTTAAGATAGGAATTTATTCTCCACCTCTCTATGCCCTCATCAAAACAAAGAGCAGTGTAAACGGGGGGAGGTGACCTCTTTAAAGCAGACAGTAGTTGGTGGTTTGGAAAATTTATCAATGTATGGCAGCAGGTCGCTGATAATTTCTACTGGCAGTGTAGTTGTTCTTCATTTTTGCGCATTTTAAAATAGTGTAATTTGGGGAATGCAATATATTTGAGAATACTTGTTTAGGAGTCTGGGTGCAAAATTATGATTAAATTACATAGTAAATAATGGAATTTTATCTGTTTTCTCAACTCCTTTGGAACAACGAAGCAGGCTATTATAAGTTACCGAATAACTTTGGGGTTATTTGTCTTTTATCCCTGAACAGACGGAGAGCATTGATAAAGGGCCAATATCTAAAAAAAACCAATCCATCTGAGACACAATGTTTACCAATTACTATAGGGTCTGCCCGTTTACGCTCTCGTTTATCCAACTGATACCATTATTTCTTAGCCATCGTCCGAAGCGTAGCACATTTTCCACTGACCCTGCATCTTTGACTGAATCTTCTTTATGTATTATAAACAGTCAAAGATGCTTTCTATCTACAAATCAATTCAGATTTCTTCCCACTATTGGACTGTTGATCAATGAAATCCTCAATGTGTTCCATCCTGAATACCGAACGTTATTCACCCTCTAAATCTAATAACCCACCAATACAAACGTAAACATCGATGAATTATATTATATACTCTCCAATTTCTCTTTGTACCTGTCATAATACTTGAAATTATTGTCGATGTCCAGTTATCGCGGCACAGGGTATCACTTAAGAAATCATATTAAAATGAGCCGAACGTCAAACCTATGTGAACTAAACGTAAATACTTCCCGACCGTACCAAGCCTAAATTCGAGGTGTGTTGTCTAATATTCCATCCATACTTTTGTCTGTATCTCCCTTTATTTGAACTAACGTTCTCCTTCCATCTTTTTGATATTGTAATACCTCGAAAGTTCGGTCGTTTTTTTACACACATGGGCGACCGTATCATCCTAAGAAACCTCTTTTACGCTATGAGTCACCTCCAATTACCTTCAACAGTAGATTCATCATAGGTCGCTGATAGAACGTAGAGAGTTAAAACCCAAAATAGTGACAGGTGAGAAATGACCAGAATTACGATATTCATAGTAATAACACACTAGTAGAGGAGCCCAGTCTATATTTTTGTGAGTTTATCAGTTTTTAAAAGTAATATTTCCAGTCCGTTGGTACATTTGTTTTCACCAACCTGAAGCAAACTGACAACATACAACAGAAAAGTAGAGTATACGAGTGATAGCAACAAAACAAATATAGAACGCACTAAGAATTAAATGGCAGAAGTCCGCACTCGAGCTGTACCGTGCATATATGAGGCCCTACTTACGATGCAAGATAAAAAAAAAATCGAGCCACATCACTTTTTGGTTCCCAGCACTTTTGACGATCTTTTCGAACCTTCACTCCAAACAACAATCACATTATTAATATGAGTCAGCATGCATAAAACAGATGAATTAACAGCACAATCCTATGGTGACATTCACACAAATCCCCTAAATCACAGACGGATATGAAACCCAATACATGTCCCAATGATAGTAGGTGTTAGCCCTGCAGAGAGTCAACTTATCAATTGCGTAAATTTCCTCCCTGTATGTATGCATGTCTCAGTCTCCTCCATCCAGAAAATTCCTGACCACAATGAACAATCGGTTCAATCCGATATGCATAGTTGAGTATTCTCTAACTAATATAATCCATCAAAAGGAAGTTAGAGAAAAACCGGATACGAGGCGCATTTATTTATTTATTTATGGGAAATGGCGCCGTGGGTGTCATGAGGAGTTTGTCGAAAGCACGATGCGCATCTGCGCTGCATCAAAATTTGTACCGCCCAAATTGTATATTATCATTATAAATTGTCTAATTAGCAACTTCTTAGACAAATCATTAGCATTTGGTTCAGACCTCGCGCTTTGAACAATCCTCGCTATTGCAAATCAGATGGTATCTTGTCTTAAACTAAGTTGCCAAGGTCATTTAATCGTTTTGCGGTTGGATGATTCATCCTCCAGGATCCTGTAAGACGAGCGGTGGTTCAATATACCAGCTGAGAACCCACAATTCTCCGATTGCTCGGTCATTAATCATAATTAGATCTTCCGAAGTCTACCCAGCCCTATGACAACCTAATATATCTCTGCGACATTTTACCATGCCCTGCGCATCATTACTTGTTGGTGAGTGTATTGTATGTGTTTGCTAACTTATGGTCTAAAGAATAAGATGTAAGCTTCTCACTGGGTCCCCAGGAGATACAAGTGTGTATCCCAAGATTGTATACGCACCCCTTCTGTTTGATTATGTGGCCCGAATACTTATTCTGTGGCAAGTGGTTACATCTTTTGGCCCTGTTACTTAGAAGAAAGCATGTCCATCCAATCCGCTAGACAAGGAGTGGAACTCAGATTCCACGCCGAGCGTTTTCTCTTTTGGTGTAAGATGCTGAAAAATTAGGCTATCTGATAAAGAGTTTTTAGAAAACGGAGTGAACATGTGTATAGTTTATTTAAAGAATTTCAATTGTTGGCATCTGTTAAAAAACGGAGGCAGGTCTCGTTTATTCAAGACAAAAGCCTCAGTACGCTATACAAATTATTAAAGTTAAGAACCCCACTGATCTAAAGGGTGTCGATCGGATAATGATTGCTAAACTTGGGATTCTAAATTTGACAGCCCTCCACCACCAAATTAATTACGGCCAACGTCCCTACTATGAATGAAATTTTTCCTCAACGGCCGCCCACTGAGTGAAAAGCAAACCATCATCCCTCACAGATTATCTTTATCGCCGTCATAATTTTCCCTCTCCTCCCTGGAGCAAGGATTTGTGTTGGAAATTATTGTCATCTTAAGTTCATATTTCCTTTGCGTTAAACATCTATAACTTGCAAAACGCGGTGGTGTATTTCGAAATCAATAGATTAATAGTTGTTACTGATATCAGAGTGGTACCTATGATCTATGTCAAGGAAAAACCAAAGAGGATAAATCATAGAAACTCCCTTAACAACGACATCCACTCACACACACAACACCACACACACATCAACACCACACACCACACCACACACACACACACACACACACCCGACACACGCCACCCAGACACACCCCCACACAAGCATATGCACACACCACACACACATCACACACAACGTACTCAAACAAGACACCCAAACAAACAGACGTACATTTTCCCTCATCACACAAAATCAACACCCACATTCTACCAGCACACACACATCACACACAGTCATCACTCACAACCTACCCACTTCTCTGATACACACAACCTTTACAACACACACACCCCCGACCCACACACGTGCAACACATCACACCACAGGCACACACGACACACACACACAGCACACACAACATCTACGCACACAACACCACAACACACACACATTATCACAAAACTTAACGTATTGTTTACAGTAAGTGTTCACTGCGACAGAAGATCTGCTTCCTATGTCTTGAGAAAGGAGCATAGGTCTTTTTTGCAGCTTAAAGACTTACCGGTGCACATGCATTCCGGTGACGATCTCACGCTCAATGAGTGACACAAACTTCTCAAGGTGTCACCGGTATGCATGTACGGTCACCAATCCAGGTCACTATACCACCGCTCGCCGTTGCTTACACTTGCTTTGATCACAAACGGTTGAAACTCGTGACAGCAAGTCGCTAGCTCACAAGAGAGGACGGTGACAAGTTCCTTTTCCTATATGAACTGTCCCTGCTTTTGTCGACTGACTACAGTAATCCATCTTGACTTAAATCTCGTCCTCCCTCCTGTGGAATAACAAAACTTTGGTTTCAAAAATTATGAAAGAGGTTAGGTCATGAGGGAGTTTAACATTCGGAGTAAAAACTCAAAACGGAATCTACGATTGCTCCCTTGAGCTTATGAAGCGCCCAGTCCAAGTTTAATTTTGGGCGGTTTGTTCCTAGGCCCGTCGCCTGCCATCTTTCAGGGCATTAAGCAGCGCAAGAGCAGGCCACTGCTTGTACACACAACTCGGCTGGGGGTACGCCCCACCGTCGGAACTCTCATATGGCGTGGCTTCCAGTAACCCTCAGCATTCAAGTACCATGACTGTCGTGGATTGTCTGAGTTTGTGGTCGATTGTGTTGTGTTGTCTCGGCCTTTTTCTTTGACATAGGATTATCAAATATGTAACATCTCCTGTTAATGGTTCCAGGAGAGCAAAATGGAGCTAAAGGTTTGACGCATAGTGATTTACTGAGGTGCTAGGCTGCCCCTAAGGCTTATCAGTGGAGAGTCTGGAATAAATCCGCTGACTCTCATAATACTATTCAGAACCTTTTGACCACTTTTATGATTTAAATGTAATATGAAATTCTTATGAAATACGCAGTGTGACCTATAAGAGTCTATAGCCATTATATAGATATTTAACGCCATATGTCGATAGGGATATATAATCCGATTGGCCCATAATATTTACAAGCCCCGATATGGTGGTGAGCTTCTCTAAGTTTCCGTCTAAATTATTAGATCATCGGTATAACAATAATCATTCCCACATTCAAATTGGTCATGGGAGCCTCTCTCTTTCGAGCTGGAGCTCATTGCCTCCGGAGTCTAGTAAGTGGAGATTTTATAAAACATCGCATTTGTTAAACTTAAACTATATACCGCTAAAAAACTCAATAGCCCACCTTTTTTCTGAAGGAAAAAACACCCGAATAAGATTTGCTGTTTAAATCGTCAAATAAAAATATTTCTACTACTATACCGGTAATTCATTAATATTTACGACTTTTGTAATTAAAATTCAACACACTTACAATTTCCTTCAAGCCTAACAACCCTTCCCTGTAATACCCCCAGATATATCCTCCTTCTCTT
>CAJDSM010066892.1:0-11359 GCA_903981925.1 Ostrea lurida | reverse complement strand
CGGTGACCGCACGGAAAAATGGTAAAGTCGACCGTTTCAGGGACTGTAACACAGGTAGTGACACTTCCACTGCCAAACGCTCGACAACAGGTGTGAATGTCACGGGTCCTCGGAGATGACCTTAAAAACGGATGTCCGTGTCGCAGCAGGTGTGGCACGCTAAGGAACCCTCACTGCTAAAAGCCATGAGTGCTAAGCTTAGGCCTAAATTTGCAGCCCTTCACCGGCAATGGTGACGTCTCAATATGAGTGAAATATTCTCGACGGGACGAAAAACAACAAATAATCAATCAATCAATATAATTATATAATTCCATTGTTCTTTACTACAATTGTTTTTATTGGATACAATTAAATTGAAACATGATACAGACTTATGTACTGTTCGTAAAAAGGAAACGGAAACCATTGAGCACATGTTATGAGAATGTGAAGTAGTATATATGTTACGCTTAATCCATGTAATTGCCCAATTCATGAAATAGGCAGACTTTTGCAGAATTCATGAAAAAGGTAAGCAAATTGCCTTTTTCATGAAATAGGCAAACAGGTCTTGCCCTATACATGAAATAGGCAAAGTGTAAATTCTCAGTTCAACTCTAAATATGCACTTTGCCTATTTCATGAAATCTGCAAGAATTAATTTGCATTTTCTTTTCCTTTCTCTGTCGTTCTTAGTCAAGCTCGAGTGCTAATCCCTAACACAGAGTGAGTTTAGTTTACTGATTGTTCAAAAGGATTAGAATATCTCTTATGGGTCATATGCATATTATACAGTTATTAACTGTGTTCGAGAACAATGACGCGAGGACGGATCTATCGTCCAAAATCGTAGGTTGAGGGCAACAGATACAGATGCGATCAGTTCTAACCTCTCCCCAAACCAGTCATGGAAAGCAGTCATGAGAACTGCTCTAAGTTAACTTAGAGCAGACGCAAAGCGGTCACAAAGCAGTCATGCGAACTGCTCTACGTTAACTTAGAGCAGACGCAAAGCTGCCATAAGCAGTCATAGACCTGTTCTAAGTTAACTTAGAGCAGACACGAAGCGGTCATATGCAGTCAAAGAGCTGTTCTAAGTTAATGTCGAGCGGTCATAGATTAGAACAGCTCTATAGCTGTTCTTTTCTAGAGCAGCTCCGGTCAAGAATTTGATCAGCTCTGCGTATATATACATGTAATTAACCGCTTTGGAAACTGCCAGTTCTTTTTAAAATTTGCACGTGGATGGTCAGTATTAGTTTTAGTATGCATTATAATGAATTATAGCTTACTCTTTCAACATGTTAAATTTTCTATTCATAAAGTCACACACTCAGTAAAATAAAATCTTGTATGGAAATGATCGATACGTTCAAGTAAATATGTATATTTTACTTGATAATAGTTAAATTAATAGTTCCCATGACTGCTTTGTATAGTGTGACCGGTCAGCAGAGGATGCTTACTCCTCCATGGCACCTGATCCTACTTTCGCTTTGTCGGAGGTCCGTGTTGCCCAACACTCGATTTTGTATATGTTTTTTTTTTATTATGATTACGTTTAACACGATGTTACCTTCGCCTATTTGTATACATGCATTTATTTACTACTATCCTACTACCAAACAGAAAACGCGATCGAGTAAATGACAGAACATTGTATTAACTTACAAATAAAACTAAGTTCTAATATTCTACTAAGCCTAAAGTTCTTTGAAGATTCTTTGTAAAATACCTTTATGAAAACGCCAATTAAACGTCAATAACTCACAAATATAACAATAACAGCTGATGTAATATTTTATAACTTTGAAAATGTTGCCGTTAACAAACGTTTAAGAAAACACAGGTAAACGACAAAGTGAGTTGAGTTCTGCTACTGATTCACGAGTATCACAACGTGCTAACTGTCAGCACGCCGTGACAATCTACTTATACTAACTACGTAAACAAAGTTAACAAACGGTCAAATTGTAGGAATTGTGCACCTGACGTTTATATAAAACGACCAATGCAAAAAATATTCCTAGAAATAAACAATGTGACCAAACAAAATCCAACCGACGATATGTGTATCGCCGTGTGGACAAAATATATCCAAAATACACAAAAAATATACAAAAAAGAATTGCCGACAACGCCAATATTGTGTAGCCGGAAAATATAACAATATGAAAATCTGTTGTGCCTTACCTTAAATCTAATTGGCAGACAACAGACAATGGAATACACAACAATACTCGTGGAGGGTCAGAGGTCATTTATAACAATAGTAACAGCTGAAAGAATCCACTACAAATGCGTTTACACAACAATTACGTAACCTATTACCTACTCTAAACTTTACCTGCATGGCAAACAACGGATATTACGTACATTTATCACGGAATACACTAGTTTAAAGAAAACATATCAAATTAAATTCAATACATCCTAATTAATCTTAATTAATCAAATCTTTCATGTCTCTGCTTTCTTAATTTTCTGCTAGATTCTACATTTCATGATTAGCTAGGGACCATGCAATATTATCACCGGGGTGGGTTCAATGCGAAACACGATAGGACACAAACTTTAATTTCATGACAACATGAAAATAAAGTGTATGAGTGTAACAGTTCAAGACATCATGAAAAGCATACTGACGGCATGGATGGGAGATAATGGTTGTCCTTATTGAATAAATATTTCTCAAACGATTAAAATCATGTTATGATATATAAGAGAAAGAGAGTTGAAGGAAAAAAACTCAGAAAAATTCCATTACATAAATTGCTGATTTCATGAAATAGGCAAAGTGCATATTTAGAGTTGAACTGAGCATTTACACGTTGCTGTTTCATATACTGGGCAATATCTATTTGTCCATTTCATCAAATTGGCAGAACTGTTGCCTATTTCATGAAAAAGGCAATCTTTTGGCACTACATTGATCACTTTTAGAAAGTTTTACTTTCATATTTCGGATTTCCAACATTTCGGTTTGAGCATCACTGAAGAGACATATTTTGTCGAAATGCGCATCTGGTGCACAAAAATTGGTACCGTATATTATTTATACAAGACTTATTAAATGATTTCGATAATTATTGTCTTAACATGATATATAATCATGTTACGTATACGAAACGATATTGTGTCCTTGTGTTCCCGAGGATACTTGTCGCTTGATTTATGTTCTTTAATTAATATACGAAATAAAGATATTATACTGGCTGACACGTCGCCCAGTATAAAAAGGTGTCACTCTGTGGCGCCTATATAAGGGGCACAGGCTCCGAGAGATTGGTTGGTGTCCCTCGGATTATCTTCAAGATATGAAGAATGTTTCATATGTTCAGTCGTCGAATAGTGAACTTTGGTACAGAAATTATAATTCATATACCAAACTTGACAGATTGCCACGTGTCGTTAAAAACATTTTTGATAATTACTCTACGAATCATGTGTTCCATTTCGAAATGCTCAGTTAAACATTGTAAAACCTATGATATGTAAAGGCAAAGATAACGAACAGTGATCAATCTCGTAAGTCCTAAATAAAATACAAAAACAAGAGTTGGGCAATAACGGACTAGACTAGACTCGGATGATAAATATTGTATATATTCACAATGACAAATAGCTTGCTTGAATTAACAAACTTGATAACATTGATGATGTCTGATACATTCTGTTTTCATTGAACTGCTAAACGTATTCTTGTCTATATCCTAAGCAATGTTTCACGCACTCTCATTGTCCGATGCAAATTGGATGAAGGCGAAAGAAACGCTTTTGGGTTTTACATGTAAAACAAACTTTAAACAAAGAACAGTATATAAATAAAAAGGACACAGAATACAATTAAACAGGCAACGCGATATGGTGTTTGCTGTTTGCTTTTATTTTGATTAACAATAACTAGTCTGATAAAATGCTTTACATAGGAAAGATATTCAGGACTATACATTTCATAAATTTGTAATGTTTTGTGATTATATGAAATATTAATCATCGAATTCTTTCTCTCTCTCTCTCTCTCTCTCTCTCGCTCTCTCTCTCTCTCTCCTCTCTTCTCTCTTCCTTCTCTTCTCTCTCTCTCTCTCTCTCTCTTCTCTCTCTCTCTCTCTCTCTCCAAACATACAATAGAACGACGCGTGACGGCGCATGCAGTGGTATTGTACTAAGTTTAAAATTGGTTTGAATAACCACCATTAGCAATATATCACGAGTTGTTTTCTTTCAACAAATAAAATTGATTTTACAAGTAAGCCGATTCATCAGAACTGGTGTCCGTTCTTAATCATGCGTAAATATGGAAACATTTTCAGATTTAGAGAATTTCCGAGAATTATTTATAATATTAACATTGTTACAGACCCCTAGGTTAAGTGTTGCAAAAAGAGGCAACTTGTTAGAACAAGTAATTTAGACCGTGCAGAAACTAAAAATAGAACTATATTTAAACTTCTTAGGATAAATTTCATCAAAAATCTTAACAGGTATGCATCGGTCAGAAATTATTTTGATTAAATTATGAATATAAAGAGACGCAACTCCTACAGATTACTAACCTCATAGTCTGATAATTTGCTCATAGAATGTATCAGAAACCTCACTGATCACGGGATAGGGAATATGAAAGATGTAAATGAACTAAACAATGTAATGATGAACAGTTAATACAATGTTTAAAAAAATAAATTTTAAAGCTGTTTTAGTATGCATTACACAGGAAGTTTTAGATTCCATTCGTTGTCAAGTGGTAAAACAACGGATGACTAAAACCACGTCACAATTAAATGGACGCTGCATAGCTAATACTGAATCTTCTAAAAGAAAATTTAAAAAAAACCTCATAGAATGTGAATAATGATACCATGCCACATCGTCGTCTACACGAACATAATTATATTTCACACAATGTGAATATACGTACTTCCGTGTTATTAACGTTGTACACGTAGATATAGTTCTATCACTTTAATTTTCTATTAATTTCTATTAAAACCGGTTTTGCAGGGTTAAGGTTAGTTTCTGTGGACACGCGGGGTTATTCATATTCGGTCTTTTTTCACCTCTCCACAATACAAAATGTCATATTCTGACTTCTATACGTAAACAGAATTTGATTCATCAAACAGAAATTTCCAATAAGCTATATTTCAAAAGATATAGAATAAAAAACATGCAAATTTGACGAATATTCTCCATTTGTCGAAAAAGTGCAGAGGTGTTTGGCGAAAGCAAAGCTTGTTCAGAAGTTTTGGAGTGAAATGTAGATGGCTTATATACTTACAACCCATGAGCATAATCATTTTGTGAATAAATAATAAATTGTTTTAGTATACGTTATTTCAACTTTTACTTGCCATGGCTTACTTTTCGACGCTTTTCTCCGCATGTTATTAAGTTTTAATTCCTCAATTTCCTATTTAATAATTTTTGTTGCTTAATTACTGAATAATTACTAGACTGATTTAGGTACATTTTCTAGCGATTCGCATCGTATAAAACCTGAAATAAAATCGAATCGAAGTGGGTCTTATCTCCCACAGAAGTAATGAATACGTGAACAGAAACGCGGGGGCAAAAAAGATTGAATATGAATAACCCCGCGTTTCCACAGAAATTAGGTTAAGGTGGTAATCTCCGTAACGTGACAGAGCCCCATTTACACGATATGTTAAGTCAGATCTGGCTTGGATTTCTCCAAAAAATCTCAAACTTAAATTTGATTTTTCTTCTATTAGAAAAGTCAAAATTTGAGTATCATCTCAGACTTAAATATGAGTTTTGAGTTAGGCCATATTTCAGATGTGACTTCATAGTTCCATTTACACGGTATGGTTTTTCAGACGTGTGCTTCATTAATATTCCCCTCCATTTTTTTTGTTTACAACTGAACAGTAATGGGGACAACGATTACATATTGTGCCCGAATTGTTATCAGCTTCCTAATTATACCATTTGAATATTCGTACAACAAAATTGTTCAGTCTTTCTTTCCTGCCAATTTGAACTCAAACGTAAATCAGAGTGTCCCGGCAATATTTCCCAACATCTGTTGGCCCATAACATATACAATCAATCTCTGTTTTGATCTAAAATTTCGTTGAAGCAACTGTTTGTGGAAAATCCACGTTATGTATGCTGTATACAAAAAGGCGAAGTTAATATTGGGTCAAACGTATTTACATTTACTTTTATGCCCTAAATTTTAATTGGGTAAAACCATCTGACTTGACAGACGAAATAGAGCATGCCTTTATTCGATTTGACTCCATCTGACTTCATATATGTCTTACATGTATGATTTCCCAATTTATACGGTATGATTTGTCAGATGTGGCGAGTCAACAAAACTCTGAGGGAGAGGAGCTTGCAAACTTTGTCTGAATGGATCGAAGCTATCGAAACTATTTAAAACCCGTATTCACCAGGCTTTGACGGAGAAAATGCGCACCATTTATCCTCTGTTTTTAAGAAGCCAGAAGTGGTAAAAGAGTTACATAGACTACATTGAAAACTTTGTACTAGTTCCAGCTGAATAAAGCAAGTAGAAAACATTGTCTTTGTTTGTAAAGTACTACTATAATTGTCTTTTAAATTAACTAGGATTTCTTCAAACTCTGAATCCTACTTATACTCCAAAGCATTTCACTAAAGATGAAATTTTTCAAAATCACCCTCCGTTTTAATACTTTCAATATCGAAGAATCAGGATCAATTTGAATTACCATACTCTTATTGGATTCCGCAATTGCACTAAAAAAACCTTTACAAAAAGATACATCGCTGGTCCAGTTAAGTGCTCTACCAAGCCTCTTTCTTTACTCTTAACTAAATACTAACAGCTATTAAAGAGTCTCTTCAGAAATACTGTTCCACTACTTATTCCAGAAGTGGTGTCACATCAGATGTGGATTCTTAAAAATTCTAAAGAGCTTGGATAACCTAAAATCACGAGAATTTTCGTAAAATTTGCTGCATCAAAACGTACGATTTCTCAAACCTTTATACAACGATTCCTCACGAATAAATTAAAATCTAGCTCTTTCAGATATAGATAATTGCTTTTTAACAAAATGGCACCCGAAATACGAATTTCTAGTTGTTGGGAAACAAGACACATATTTTTTAAAAACACTCTGATTGCCCATACAATACTCTGAAGTGATATTAAGAACATGCTTGGTTTCTTATAGATATATTTAGTAGTCTTTGGAGACCAGAGTCTTCCAACAGTCCGTTGGATATTCTATGGCACCAATTGTGCCCCCCTTATTGGCAGACTTATTTTTATATTCATATGAAGCAGAATTTGTACAAAAACTGTACGGGATAAAAACAAAAAACTTGCCGTATCCTTCAACCTTACATATAAGTATAGATGATGTGTTATCCAATTAACAATCAATTTTCACAAATTATCCAGTTG
Organism: Ostrea lurida; assembly: GCA_903981925.1. Classification (NCBI taxonomy): domain Eukaryota; kingdom Metazoa; phylum Mollusca; class Bivalvia; order Ostreida; family Ostreidae; genus Ostrea; species Ostrea lurida. The sequence continues at coordinate 3,954 of CAJDSM010066892.1, read as the reverse complement.
ATATATCCCGAGAACTCGATATAAGGCACCACAGATCTGAGAGATCTGCTTCATATTTGGATATTTTAACTAAATATTGATTCTAATGGCAGACTGACAACTACACTATATTGATGAAGCTCGTGATGCTTTAAACTTTGCAATCGTCACTTTCCCCTTTCTATGTAGTAATATACCACTATCCCTGCTTATGGATGAATATCTCGCAGTTGATTCGATACGCAAGAGCATGCTATGCGTATTGCGGATATTTTTTAAAGCGAGGCCAACTACTAACAAAAAATTGAAGTTGCATGGTTATAGACGAATCTCGTTTAAAGTCATCATTTCGCAAATTCTACGGTCGCTATAATGACGCTTTTGCGATTACAGTTTCACTAAGTCATATGTGACTGAGTTGTCATACATTTTTAGACTGTCATTTCTTACTAGATTTGACTACGGGTAATCCGTTTACTTTATTTGACTACGGCTCACGGCGGGTGTGGACCGGTCAAGCAGAGATGCTTACTCCTCCATTGCATACTGATCCTACCTTCGCTATTGTCGGAGTCGTTTGCCCTACACTCCATTTTGTATATGTTTTTTGGATTATGATTACGTTAACACGATTTACTTCACTATTTGTATATGACAATTATATGTGTAAATAGGCTTTAACTGCACTATTTTTTTTTTTTTGCAGCCCAGGATTGTATACAGAGTCCATTCTACGGAAGCGTCTATGGCGATACAGCTTATCGTATCGCTTCAAATGACTGTGATTTAGCTAAAAATAACGTATCTTTACTGATGACCTCGTTGACGCTCGTTCTACAGGAGTTGATGAACTTCTTGTAAGATTCTTTTGTCAGGTGTGTACGCTGCGCATTAACACTCTAGTCTCTCAAAAATTGACTTTAACAAAATCATTACGAGACGACGAAACATAGAAACAAAAGCAATCTTGAATAGCCACAAAAAATTACTTCTTGTTTTTTTAGTGACTAAAATCAGGGTAGTTGGTGGGCATATTTTGTATGTTTCGAATACGAGCAGCCATGGTTACAAGATTGTAGTCACTGGATCCCCAATCTTCGGTTCAGATCACCAGAACGTGCCCGGAGAGCATCTTTGTTTATACTATAACCGGCCGGGACAGGTCATTCCCTAGACAGACGAACCTGTAATGCAGAAGAGGCTTTATTCTGAAGCAAGCAGTGAAGGTAAAGCACTAGAGATGCAACCCTAGCTCAGAATTATCTGACCATCCGTTTTAGGGGGGTACTCGCATATGTTTTCTATCACGTGGACTGTTTTCGCTGACATTGAAACACATGAACGAGAATTAGGAAATAGGAGTTAGTAGGTTCGAATATATCTTCTGTTTTATCTCCTTATTGATTGATTTTAAATTAATTAAGCAATCCCGTATTAGACTATACACGATGCGACAGTTCTAACCTCTCGCCCAACCAGTCATGGAGAGCAGTCATGAGAAACTGTCTATATTTGAACGTTGGAGCAGTCATGGAGCAGCTCTAGAGCAGTCAGGCAGAACTGCTCTAATTCATACTTAGAGCAGTGCGCTTAAAGCTGTCTATGGACCTGTTCTAATGTGAAACTTAGAGCAGTTTACATGAGCAGACGCGAAGCGGGTCCATAAAGCAGTCACAGACCTGTTCTAAGTTACAGTCGACGGTCCATAAATTAGAACAGTCTCTTAGCTGTCTCTTTTTGCTAGAGCATCCTCCGTCAAGGAATAGAGCGAGTCTCTGTGTATATTATAATTACCGCTTAGGAAACTAGCCAGTTCAATTTTAAAGAATTTGCACGATAGTGGCATCACGTCAATTAGTGAAAAATTTGCCTGTGAAATTGAACAGACTGCTTTTTTACATTAACGACAGAGAAATTGTTAATGTTTTAAGAAACAGTGGGAAAGACTTCGTTTCAAAGTTAGTAAGGCATATTGACAGATAGTCAGAAGGTAGCTAAAGTTTTCACGTGTTTGCCATTGGGAAAATTTTATAGAGATATACCGTTAGAATGGTTCCATTGAAGATCCACCAAAATAGCAGCACGAAGAGTGATAACATTTCAGAGACCAATTAGATTCATTAGAAGCAGTTATTGCACTGTCTTTAATAAGCAATCGTCAGATCTGTTAAAGAACCTCCATATGCATTTCAATTTCTGCTTTGCGGTTTGATCTGTTGGTTATTTAAGGAAATTAGCGACTAAAATATAATTAATTATAATAGCTATTCTAAGCGAACTTGAGCACGTGGACTTCTCTATAGTAACTAAGAGCAGTCGTCTGACCTGTTCTATAGCGAACTGCAGTCGTGGAAGCAGTCTGTCCTTTCCTAAGTACTTAGAAGCAGTCGTGGACCTGTTTCTAAGCGAACTTGGAGGTCGTGGAGCAGTCGTGGACCTGTTTAGAGGAATTGGAGCAGTCACGACGAGCAGCTCTAGAAGCCAGCAGCAAGACAGTTCTAAGTAGTGAACTATGAGCCAGTCATTGGAGTCAGCTCTAGATCAGTAGCAAGGAACTGCTCTACAGTAGTAGCATCATTTAGAGTTTACGACGTCATTTAAGGAGAGCGTTAGGATTCAAGGTGACGCGCATCTGTAGCCGTACAGTTACTTCAACATTGCCTCATCATCTACTTCTTGTTTCGTAACCAAATGATGCAGAGAACTTTAGATAGGTTACTTATGAGGAATATGTTTGAGTTCTCACCGACAAAGCAAAGGCTTGTAGAATATTGTCTTTGTCTGTATCGGCTCACTGTCTACAACTTCATTTGAAACAAACGTTTTTAAAGAAAATAATACCTCCACTTTGTAATTGGTATTGCCATCCTACCCTTCTTTCATAAAGATGAATTCTTCCAAGAATAATTTTCAGTTTTAAACACATTTTATATTCTATTCAATTGACGGACGGATACTTAATCTACCGTATTTTATACTGGATTCCAAAAGTTCACAGAAATCTTTCACAAAAAGACATTAGTACACTACATTGCCATGCATGCTAGATAGCTAACATCACTTCTGCTCAAGCCGTCTTGTCTTTATCTTTCCTCACGCTAAAATATTGACATCTTGAAGAGCAACTTTAGACGGTATTGTGAAAAACATATTCAGAAGTGATTAAAATCAAAACGTAGAATTCTAGAAAAAAAAACTCTACAAGAATTTCTGTAATTTGATTCCCAGATTAACTTACAGTCAAATCATATGACTTTTCAGAACTTTACACAGCCATTCCGCACAAAACATTAAAATACATAGACTTTTTTAACATTTTATAGAGCAGAACTTTGGCTTCTTAACAAAATGGAATAAAGGAAATATCCATATCTAGTGATTAGCACCATAACAAAAATTACTTTGTTGAACGTTCCATTCCTGCTTGTACACACCAGTAATCTGATTGATATTAAGCAATGTGGATTTTTCATTCGACACTTATCTTATGACACCACAGAATCTGACATGTATGCTTCATAATTGGATATTTTACTTAATATTGATCTAATGCGCAGATACAAAGATATTATATTGATAAGAAACGTTGATGACTTTGACTTTGCATCGTCAATTTTCTTTCTAGTGTAGTATGTACCACATCGCCTGCTTATGTGGTGTATGTCTTCTCAGTTGAATTCGATACCGACAAGGGCAGTCCATGCGTATGATGATTTTTTAACAGCTGAGCCAACTACTGACCAAGAAAGGTTTATGTTTGCAGGGTTTATTAAACGGAATCTCTGTTTATAAGTCAACATTTCGGCAAGTCTACGTCTCTATAATTGACCTTTTTGCGATTACCATAATTATCACTAGTTATATGTGTATTGACTTTGTTTATACATTTGTTAGACTGCTATTTCGTACTACGATTTTGACGACGGAGAACCCCCGTTTACTTTGTTTCGACTCGGGATCACGTGCGGTGTGACC
>CAJDSM010066880.1:1924-26417 GCA_903981925.1 Ostrea lurida | reverse complement strand
CTAGACAAGCTAGAATATGCGATAATATTCAGATTATATGCTTCACATAACTGCATCAAATATTATGATTTGATAAACATTTCTAGTAAATTGTCATCAAATCAGATTTCATCTGGTGATAATAAAAGTTAGTCCGGTGATGACGGTCTGCTTTGTCTGTTCTCATGCGGATCTGTTTTCTGTGAGCCTGTACTTTTTGTACTTTTAACTTCCTTACGTATTCCTGGTGAAACTGTACTGATTACATTTTGATATTTCTTGTGTACCTCAAAGTACACGCTTTCAAGACATTTTTGTAGTCATTAACTTTCATTTCATCCACACCATAAAAGAGGGTCAACCAAGCATTATTTTAATTCCTTGTTATTTTTCAAACTATAGTAAATATAGCTATAAAAGCTTTGTCCATACAAGTTCAAATTTTCTACTGTTTCCAATTGTTGGATCTGGTAATCTAAATCTAGAAAAAATGAAATCTTTCATCGGTTACACATGTCTGATTTGAAAGAACAGTTTGCTTTTTCTGAATTTAAGATAATGATTCTTGGTCTTTTTAAAGATATTCTCATTTCCTGAAAGCTGATCAAGGAATCTGATTTCTCGGTCCATTTTGTTCACGTGCAATTTTACTGATTTTTTGTAAAGGTTGGTTGTCACAAAGCATTTCTTTCTTCCTCTAATTGTTGCAACACATCGCCCACCTATGTACCTTGGTTTTGCCCTGATTCCTTTTGATTCTTTTACCTTTTTCACTTTAACATTTGCCGTTTCTCTTGCTGCAATAAATGCTGGTTCTGATGCTTTCTGAACAACGATGGATCGGGGCTTTTGCAATATACCAAAACATACACGATACTGTGTTTTTAATGGTAATGAAATAATGGTTTCACTAGATTTTGGTAAGAGTTGTGGCCAATGAATAATGTGGGGAAAATGTGTGGTGTGTTCTCAATTTATCCATCCTTTGGGATAGTATCCTGAAAGGGTGAATGTAATTTGTCATAAATGGTGTCGCAAAAATGTTCTAGTTCTGTATCACAAGTTCTTAGACCCGATAAACAGGCGTTTGTGTTTCTTTGTTCATCAGTTGATTGACTCTGTGTATTCAATACTATCCATGCTTACATCATCAGAGACTGCAGACCTGGTACAAAAGGAGATGACCATGCATTATCTAATATGAATGACCATCAAACTGTTTCAGAGAAATCAACTTTGGGAGGGGGGCAATATTGGTTTTAGAAAGTGGCCATGCTGATTTATCAGATATAATACGATGTTAACTTCGCCAATTTATATATATTAGAATAAGTGTTTTCCAAATTCATCTGACAAAATGAAAGTATTCTTAAAATCACAACATGACATCTTGTTTTCACCTCAGGCTAGACGTTGGAACTAAGACATTGTGAGTTTATGTCTGTCTCTCTGGATAAGAAGTATGAAAGCCTCAGACGTTACAAGAACTAGTGCCACCACACTCAGGTGGATGTATGAATCAGCAAAGGGACTTAAACTCCACCTCAATGGATGGGTTGGTGGATTACATCATGATGAAATTTAAGTACAATATTTGGTTCTGGAAATGAAAGGTGGTACACCTATTCTAACTGGTTGGATTGATTTAGGTATCATTTAATTTTATTTCACGTGATCACCTACATGTAGCGCCGATTCTCATTGGTTAAAACACCTTTTTTAAAGAATTGAGGTGATTTTTCGATCACGTACTTGAATAAGAAGTAAATCTAATGAACATTATTTCGTTGTTGTAATATGAAATTAAATGATAAGAAATAAATCTTATATTTTTTCGGGTGATATGCAAGTTATCACCGAGATTTTAGACGGTAAAACTTCGCCCATTGAAGAGTTTTACCGTTTAAAATTCGGTGATACCTGCATCACCCGAAAAAATATAAGATTCATTTCTTATGTACAATTGATGAAAGAACAAAGAGTGAGTCATCCGCCTGCAAATGGAGTCATACATATCACATTTGTAGGCTTCACAGGGTTCCGGTTCCGTATATGTCATTTTACTACTGGGGTAATTAAAACCTCGGAACTAAACATTGCAAGATGGTGGTGAGGAAAACGGGAATGTTATAAACATTCACTTCAATGAAAACACAAGAGACTTTTGATGTGGAAGTCCAAATTTGGTTAACCACTGAAAATAACATTCCATACTCAAGATTTCTCTCACAACATGGAAAAATTTAAAAACATCATTCTTGAAAGAGGAGACATTAAAGAGGAACACACAAGAAAGATAACACTACATGGAGACGTAATAGTATCGAAGCAGGGGAAAATGCGAGCGAGCGACGATTTACATCAGCTTCACGATAATATTCATTATTCATACCAGTAACGCCAGTGCGTTCGATGATATCGACTGTTTGTCCACTATGAAATCGTTAACCATAGTATAACTCTCCTGAACTCCTCTATCAAAATATCTGGTAAATTGTTTCGAAGCTCTTTAAGACCTTTACAGCACAGACAACAAAACTGTTCTGCCCACGAACTTAAATTCCCTCAAGAAGGTTAATAAATACGTCGCAGCCAGTTTCGAATTGTATAAGGATGTTGATTTAGATACATGTAAGTCTGTAATTTACACTTATACTCGCTATACCTTTTCTCTCGTCGCTGATTCTTTGGACGACCACAGATGTGGCTTGAAGCCTGAAACCTGGCCCCACTCGCGGCCTATCTAATGGTGGCCCTTCTGTATTCNAAATGTGGCTAGAAGAATCTAACTGAAATCTGGCCCCACTCCCGGCCTATCTAATGGTGGCCCTTCTGTATTCTCCGAATTTACCCAAAGAGACGAAGTTGACTTTCGTCACGGTTGAGTTGTATGAAAATGATCGATACAAAGTCGGGAAGCCCTTTTTCTGGTCATCGTTTACAGCTCCATGTGCGTACTAAGTCTAAAACAATATATAATAATCAATCACAAAATGCACACCAATGCATTAAAGGGGCATGGACTAGTTTGAAACTAAAAATGTTCAAATTTTAGATTGCCAAGTTTTGATGTTTGAAATGCTTAATCAAGTTTAATTTTCAGGGGTCAGCAAAAATTTTGAAAGTCAGTTTCTTGAGTATAGAGTAAGATACTAGCCGGTCACAATCATTAGCAGATTAAACAAGGCTCGAGCCTGTTATTATGTTATACAAATAAGATTTGCTTCGTAAGAAAATATCAACTGTTAACACAATATGAGATGTGAAAACACTAGACACTGTTAAAGTTGTGTTTTACAATTGAACTTCATCTACTTCAAATTGGAATGTTTTAGTTAGCATATTCAATATATGTAGAGCAAAATCCATGGCTTGGGCATTGTTTACATAACAAAAGAATTGTAAGTGCTGTATTACTCTCACTTGAAAAGTCAACAGGATTCGTTTAAAAAATTTCCTGGACCACATTAAATACCTTTAGAAAGCATTGTAAACATTAAAAATCGGGCAATCTAAAATTTGAAACTTTTTTGATTCCAAACGTGTCCATGCCCTTAAGTGACATGTATGACCTTTGACCATTCATATCTCTGTGTAGCTATTGGAATGTGATCCACCCCATATGAAAATCTTCGATTTACAGCGCACAAAAATGTGCACAGTTGAAGAATTATACAATTGTATTCTTGTGTTAACTATTGTTTCAAAAATTTGATTTTAAAAAATTCGTTTTTCATTTTTCAAAGACATGTGTGTCCGAACATTCATTAAAGAACCATGCAAGAAATTAAAGATGTAATATTCCCTAAATTTCGGTTCAAAAGAAGGCAATATCAATATGTAGGACAAAACACAATATATTTTGTGAAAGTTTTTAAAATACCCGGCAACAGAACATGATGAGAGTCATGTCCCAAGCACTCAAAGCCGCGGAGGAGACTGTCTTAAATCGTACCAGAAATATTACTCCGCGTTATAGGCCCAAGAAATAAATCATTTAAAATATGTTGTATTACGAAGACATTTTAGTGTTCGTATGAGTGACCTTGATGAGCATTTATCATAAACCTGCTTAGATTAATATTTAAGAACTAAATTTCTAAACTAACACGAGCCTCAATTGTTTACATACATGTAACAAAGAATTGTGAGAGCTGTATGTAAAGGCAAAGATAACGAAGAGTGATCAATCTCGCAAGTCCCAATTAGAATACAAAACTAGAGTTGACCCTTTGACAAACCAGAAATGGGATTAGGTGCCTAGGAGGAGTAAGCGCATCCCTATTGACAACTGTCACAGCGCGTTCAAATCAAGTTTATGAAAAACTTACATGTAATGAAAACAAACAATAAATTAAGACCAGTAAACATTCGACCCAATGGACGAGGGCATATAGCCAATTACGACTACATACTTTATTTCTGTATTCTATATATACGACCATTAGAAATTGCGATGAAATACAACAAAACTAGCTCACTACTATATTTCCTTTTAAACACAACATACCTGTTAACAAAGCCAGTTGATGATGACTTCGATACTAGAAACAAATCCACTCCTTAAACAATTATCAATGCATAAGAAAAGAAAAAAAAAACGATGTTACAAACTAATGCGCTACACTATAGCCTTTTGATAACCTCGATCCGACATTCTTCGGTGCGCAATTACAGATGCTGGTAACATTGAAATATCACACACACTTAATAGTATCCAAATGCATAATCACGCGAATCTCCACACGTCATAACGGAAATATATTTGAGAATAGAGAGTTTGACTAACATCCCACCCCACTTGACGATCAATTTTATTTTATGCGTCAAGGATCGAGACAAAGTTTCTGGCGAAAGAATATCAGATTTCATGGTTCATTCCCAAGAGTTCTATTAATTAGAATTTTCCCTCATCAATGATGAGTGTAAATTCCCAACCTAACATCTGTAATTCCACCATTTTTAGAGACTTACCTGTGGTTTGGTTAAGTTATTTTTATAATATTGCTCATGAAGCCCAATAATTGCATTTTCAAGCATAAGCGTATTGTATCCATGAATAAAAACGAAATCCAACAATCTAACTGTTCTGGCCATTGTAAGTTGATGCATTTTCGTATATTGAACGACGGCGGCACTACGTTTCTCTGATTAATAGCGTTTTGACTTAAGTGAATAGAGGTTTCTTTCTATCAATATGGCTCTGATCTCGTATATAATTATCTCACGCACGGAAAACTGAAGAAGGAATAACAGACAAAATCAAACAGAATAACTTCCTAATTGCTCTGATATCACGTGCATTGTGGATATTTTAAACCTTTCTGAAGAATCATTCTGCTAGAACATATAAACCGGACATAACTAAAACGAACTCACATGATGTGTTTGGAACTGAAACAATATCACAGAAGGACTATTCATGCTCAATTTGTAGATCTGTAGAAACTTTTAAGCCATACGTTCTATTTATGATCCACGAACCTGCTGTATATTTGTGATGGGATAATATCTTATTAATGTTATATGTTATAATGATGTATCTTGGCGAAGCTTAACCATTAACGTATCTTATTATTCTGATAATCACGGCAATACTGCACCTTCTACAAAAGTTGTTGTTAGTGGATATGCACCCTCCAAAGTTGATCAGCTGAGACTTACATGTTGAATGTGTTACATTTCAGTATTACGGTTACATAGGATCGATATGGTCTCAGTTTCCTGTTTGTTACCAGGGTCTTATGTCTGATCTCGTCTGGATAAGCAATGGGATGGTAGGTTCTTGAGTAGACACAGGGAGTCCATAGTGGTGCATGTCTAAGTTGCTTAGCCGTTGATGAACTAAACGAAACTACACAAAAGTTACTGAATTTATCGAGGTGTTAATATACTTGATCGGACTACATGAACACTAGAACGATCATGTGTGCTGTGTCACCAGTGTCTTGGAACAAAAGGGGTATGAGCTATATCAACCCATTTTCACTATCATTAGAGGAATACCTATCCGCAAAGAGACTAGGATTTTGCACACGCAAATTGATGGAAACAGTTCACGAATTCTACGCACATTTTCCGCCAACTCATTACATTACTATTTTGCCACTAAGCATCACTTACACAAAATACCGATATCGTGAAACCTATCTGTATATTGCATTTAACGCACCTTAAACTAATCATGGTACTAGTGTCAAATGATAGTTTCTATGAGCAGTATCGTGTATTGTCTGGTATAATACTGGACAAATAGCCTCGTCGTAGTGCTGCAGTGTTGTGGTTCATGTGTAGAAGCTTCTAGAACCTTTATTAGTGCCTTTGCAATTCAGGCAGAGAAGATAAAGTGCAAATGTAAGATAAAAGGTAGAAGATCTAAAGGACATTCAGACAGGGTGACAATAACTTCCCAAATATCTACCTTAGATACTTGAGGGTTTACATACTGTGGCGTCGAGTCGCGACTAGGACTCGTAATTGTTTTGTGCTAACAATCTAGGATAGGAAGGTAAGCAATGTTCTTTACGACCAATTCCACTAATACACACTTAAGATCACAGTACAAATAGGCAAACTGATATCTAGAGCTTACGTCAAAAATTCGGATACCGATGAGACATTTTTTGGCTCGGCAAGATGATACCTTGGCTAGCGGAATCATTTAAAAGGGCTGTGTCAGGCAAGAAATGAGCAACTATATCTTGGCTAAAACTAAAAAAAAACGACCATAATGAATTACGACCCTAAAAAACAAAATCTTGGTTGACCTCTATTCATGTTAATTTGATATGCAGGAAACTTTATTTTATTTCCTGCGTTCTTCGCTCCCTAACCGTTAACGAGGCAGACACTATTGATCATCATAATAGACCGAAGACGTCACCATTGCCCGGTGTACAGGTGCTGGCGCAAATTTATGTGGACCTGGCCTTATCCAGGAAGGCGTTCTTCTGTTGGATGGTCCCACTCGAGGGTTCTTTGGTGCAACACCCTGTCTGCGAACTACGGACCTCCGTTAAGTCCCATATCTGCAAAGACCCGCTGATTCTTCCATCTTCCTAATTGCGGAGGCCAATCACTACCTATTTTCAAACCCCGCACAACGGGGCAGAACAAGGGATGCTGTTACCACTGATGCCACCCGCAGACTCGGTCTAAACTTCATATCCACATTAAATTAGAAGAATGACCTCAATTAGAAAGTTAATGATCTCAGAGAATTAAGTACTTAACTTTTTCTTTGAGTTAGAGAAATTGATATCGGGAGGTAAGCAATGTCACGAAACCTTACAAATAATAAGTCCACGTGTGATATCACTATTTACTACATCAGCAACTAACTTAGTAGCTATCTGTTCCAGTAGCAGCATGGTTATAATTTTCTAACAAAAATATAGTGGAAAGTGTAAGTAAAGGAACTTCAGCATGAGGAAAAATCTAGTACCGTTAGAAGAACAGAACAAAGCAGGCAATCGATAACCTGAGACATACTCTCTTACTATATTATCAAAGTCCTTTTAGATGAGCGATCTAGTGATAGTATTGCATTACTAAAGATTGGTTTTCAAATCTCATTCTAGTGTCCCAGAAGCGGAGCTTGCTAGCATAATAGCACAATTGTCCATAAGCTAGATGTTATTTTAACTCAATGCACAATTATGATCTAATCTGGAAAGATCATTGACTAGTAAGTTATATATGTTACATACCATGTCTGATAGATTGAAAAAATATACCTTTTATGTAGCATACTGGTACGAAGCCCAGACCAGATAATAATGACCTAATGTTTTCATGCGAGTCAATTTCTAACTGCCTGAGAACGATTTCAGAGGGTCGACTTTTTGATATGATAATTATTGGGAAAATGCAGAAAGGATGATATGAGTTGGGGAAGCAGCGAAGAGCATATAATTCGGTTGTTGATAGTTTGCGGCGTAGAAAAGAACAGAATAGAAGACTTGGATCAGATGAGAGAGAAGAGGAGAAATTGAGTCGTTATTGATTACATGAGAATATCAAGGGGAGATTAGACTGAAGGAGGAAGGACGAGACTGAGAGATGTTATATGTAATGAGAGAGAGGAGAAGAGAGGGAGATATACGGTGAGATGACGAGAGAGAGATAGTTAAACAATTTTCTGCACAATCTCCAACATCATATTTTTGATTACTATCTTTGTATGCTGTATTATATAGAGTATCACAAGTCACTGTGCTCCATATCATCAAGGGAGTAGCGTCAAAAATAATGAGGTAGAACTCTTTCATATTTATTGTTTAATCTAATGTTGGATTCACACTAACTTGAATACATTATACTAATATACACAGATTTGTATGAGGCTTAAGATGAGTAAAAATGATTTTGTCAAACATTACTTAAGAGTCAATCCTTCACCCCATTTTAACTAATCTAGGTATTTTTTCATTTCTTGTGAGGCCGGAAAACGTCACGCCAAGTAGCATGCAACATCATACCATTTAAATGTCTATAATTATTAACTTATTTGGATATCTGTTATTGGCCCAAAATTCCATTAGATGCTTTTAACCCCATGGCACCGCCTCCATTGAAACCTGTTGCTCCTTCGATTTTGTAAATCGGAGGTCTGTTGTGGTGGTATGCGCCTCTTACACACTCGATTTGATGTGTTTTGGGACTGTATGATTACGTCGTATTTTACAATAACATTTACTTCGCCATTTATTTATATGAGATGCGTTTGATATTAAATCTAGAAACTTGCTAGTATTTGTAAAGGCAAAAGATATTAGAACAGTGATCCAATTCTGTTAAAGACTTAAGAATTACAAACAAAACAAAGAGTTGGGCAATCACGGACCACCCATCTTGGCACCATATATACGAAAGAGTGGAGGTTAGACCACGTTTGTATAAATTTTGTTGTTTGGCCCTAGAGGACAGTACGCATCCATTGTCTGATATACCCATCGGATGAAAGGCTCCCATCCGCTGTTGATTGCCCCTGCGAGTGTAGTACTCAAACACTTTTTGATGTATTCAGGTAAACTTTTGACCTGCTTGTGAAAATAACTTCAATCTCGTTATGTCAGGAAATATAACAGTTTTGTTTTCTACGGTAATATAAACATTAAAAATCGGTAGTCCCTGCATAAGGACTTTTATTTGAATATAATTTAGTAATAACTAACGGCATACACAATTTCAGTGTCCTTTCTATGTAAAATGGAACAAACCATGTGGATCACTTTCCAGCTTGTACAATTAAAATATTAGTCCTGATGAAAAACCCACAGTGTGGAGGATCGGCATGCTTGACTTCTAAGATGGAGTTACTATTTCTGGGTAGTAATAATAAATGTCATCTGTATGTTTCAACTGTCATGATTTAATCAGAACCCAAGATTAACGCAAATGTGCCATTAAACGTGACCAGCTTGAAAAAAAAAAAAACACCATGACAATAAATTAATAACAAAAAAAATAAAGACTCCTGTCCTTGGTAATAGCTCAAGTGCCTCGATTCCAAATCAAAAATTGATTCATATGGCGGCTTAGAAAGAAAGATCAAAAAAAAAAAGCCTCTTTCACAAACAAAAACAAAAAAAAAAATTTTTTGCTACGTGTAATAGTTGCGCTGTAAAGTTGAGGAGTGAGAGGTCATATTATACACACCATACTGCATCTCCTGCACTGTGTTTTGTGGAGTTTGTATTGATGGACATCTATTGCTAAAACCCTCACAATAAATATGGGATGCGATTAGTTGACGTGAGGAGATTCTGGAACTAGTCCGGCTACTCCTGCTGCGTCGGTTTGTCACAAAGTAATCCATGAATTTTGTTAAAGTTACTGATATACTGTGTGACATCTTCCCAGTGAAACCCTTTGGTTAATTTTTGTGTTTAATAATTGCGATCAGGTTATAACGGTCTGATAACTTACAGCCGCTCCTATTAAAAAACACCACCGGTACGTGGGATCGAGCAACCGTACATTTTCCCCTCAAAACATCGTTTCAACGTTAATTGCTCTCGGACATTAATATAGCTTTTAACTAGCTCAGCCTCACCTGCGACCAAGAATGCTTCCTGAGATTCACGAAGTAATCCACATTTCTATGCTATCGATGCGCCTATAAGAAAAATATCTACATCTAGACGACGCTGATAAACCTCGGGGATATATTCAAGAGCAAGAGCGCTGAGTATGGAGTAACTTCCGATAAGGAAACATCAGGTTTTGACCAATCTCAAGACAACTCCGCGAGAAGTCCCCAAAGCAGAGTAAAACGTGTGCTCACTTCCCGTGCACAAGGTGCTAGTCAATATGGTAGCTTAATCTTTTACATGTTCGTATCGAGAAAGTACAAATCATAGTGTTTAAACCGTCTTCTTCGGGGATCAAGTTAAGTAAATCTTAATTTGTATTAATACAATGTCATCCAATCGCATTTGTAAATCTGACATACAATAAAATCAGTGAAGTTTAAATCAATATTTTCAAATTTATACCATGCGAAAAAGTATTTGGTCACGTGACGGTTTTATTACTAGTGTTTTAACTGTTGAATTACCGTTTAAAGTATATATACATTAAAGATCCGTCACTAGTGATAAAAAAATAGTATTTTTATTTATTTTACAACCAATCAAAACTTACTTTTCCACCTTCACTGCGGTTTGACATGTCGATAATTGTAGATAGGGGGCTAGGACGAGCAAATTAGTTCCTCAAGCAATTTGAGTGATATATGAAAACATCTTTTCAAGCGGACGAAAATATGGCGGAATTAGGGAGCCACGAACGAGAGCCACAAGCAAAGAGGGCATAGATTATCGTAAAAGAAAAGAGAATGTGAATATGACAGGCAGAACTCCCTTTGCCCCTGATGTTAAGAGTCAAGTTGATTCCTACCCTCTCTTGTTCATATAAGGACACATCTGTATAGGTATTTAACATTCATTTGCTCCCTCGCTCACAGGCGAACTTACTGATCCTTGAGGTAAAATTAGTCAAATAATACTCTCTGCATTTTGTGGGAAATGAAAGTGTGAGGGTTCGCATGACTAACTCTCTGATCAAAATGATAAATTGCCATTCTTAATAAATAGAAGGATTTTCATTCAATGAGAAAATCTCGCCTGACGGTGAAACCATATTCGCAACGAAATATCTTGATAGCAACAGATGTTTTAAATAAATAAGATCAAGTCAAAAGAAATCTCCATAGAATAAATCGAATTCTTTATAGTAACAATTATGAAGTAATTTTATATTCGTTTACTATACAGAGTATCAAAGTAACGTGGAGGCCAGAACTACCGCGATCAAGCCGCGGTAATGTAAAACATTGCGAGCGACTTGTCCTTCTAACAACTTGTCGCCCACATAACACGCCACCTCATATCGTTAGGGAAAAACCGACAATAAGACCAACGTATCAACTCAATATACTCGAGTAAACGAACAGCTACCCGCCATACAATCAAATCTCGTATGGAGTCACTAAACAGAATATACGCTAAAACTAGGTTAGGTTTATCAGGGCTTAAAAAGACATCGGAGAACTCCTGAAACATATCCAGATTTTGGGATCCAGGTGCCTTTGAAGGGTAGCTATTCCTGTCGACCCGGTCACACCCGACCATGTGAGCCGCATGCTCTTGATCAGGTAAACGGAAGGTAATCCGTAGTCAAGTCGATGGCAATGGAAATTACATGGCTCTTCTCTAATAAACGGCCGTTACCAATTTGCCGAAAGCAACAAAATGTGATAAAAACTCAACAGCAGGCAGTCCAACAAAAATTGAGCCTCAGGACTGTCATATAATAGGAACGTTCAAATAGAAGTTGAGAACTACAATTCGGTTTTGTCAGTATAAAGTTCCCATTCCCATCTTTTTTCAACTAGCAGCGTGTCAGTGGACACAGACTTGTATATGGCAACATTGATGTTTTACGATACAGGAATACGATTGACCTAAAGTCAATAAATAATACCAATCAACATACTCGCGTGTTATCAACTTGCAAAATTGAATATATTTTGTTTAATAAAAAAGAAAACCCAACGCGTTGTTTATGTTACCAGAGTTGAGTGTCTTGTTTTAAAATAAGCAAGAGATGCAGCTCAACATTGTAATGATTTGAATGCGAAGTCCCGCGTTTCTCAGACCCAAGTAAGATGGTATGATTTGTTCTGGATCATCTCATATTTTGGTAGTGAAGCCCCTTTTCCCAAAGTTATTCGTATGATTAAAATACGATCTGTGAGCCGAGCCATCAACTCGTTCGTTGACTTATAGTTCTCGTCAGGCTTGAATTTGCAACATCTATAAGGGTAAAAAGCTGGATCCTACGGTAGTGTAACGTCCTTCTTCAAGTTTTTACTGAAGAGAAATGTAAGCTAAGTTAGATCACCATACTTCGTATGAAGAGATATCGACACGGCGTTTATTAATAGCGGCTAATAACATCCATTAATCGTGTAATGAAGAGCGTCGGATGTGACAATCGCAGAACTTTTCCAACTGGCAGTTTTGCTGATTGTTATGCCAGTATGGGCTTCCTTTGAGTAGTCATTGAACAATACATTATATCGCGCAGCACAACTGTCTAGGATCGTGTCCGTAACGCACGTAGCACTATGCTAGGATTCCTCCTAAAGTACTTTATACGTGAAATATTCAGCATATCTGACCTTGACTAGTATGCACACAGGATTCTGCAACCAAAAACAAGATTAGCAGTGGACGTGGCCCAATATAAGAACTAAAGATATTGGAATAATACACGTATACATTACGGTGTTCGAATCGTCATCGACAAGAATAAAGGGAATTGCCGTGGTACTAAAGATATATTATGGAATAAAAATGTTTTTTGCCATTCAATCACCGACACTCGGGAAAAATCAACGATTATATATGAGATACGGACTGACACGCTATAGATCAAAGGCGCCACTAAGTCTCGTGTAGCCTCTCGAGACGGCACGATCGCGTTGAATTGTGAAGCATGAGGAATAAGCTAAGATCTGTCTAGGTCGTCATCCAGATGATATTATAAGAGTAATATCAATCCTATCAATCCCATATGGCACTCATCGACTATACCGTACCTTGGATTAGTGACAAGAGGTCGATTTTCTCTTTCACTAAAATAGCATTTTATTATATTATTTTGCCGAAAACATCACACGTCTCTTTCATTTCTATTATTGAGCATATATTCAACCATATCAAATACTCTCTTGTCTTCTCTTCTGCTCAATTCAGATACCAAAGAAAGATCTTAAAGTATAATCATATTATAAATTCTTAAATAATACCACTCAGGTAATTGCAACATAAAAGCGACTCATTGACTAAATTGCAAATGATCTTTTCTATGACTAATATATAAATTGGATACATGATGAGTGATTTAGACTTATTCTGCGAATTAATGATTTCAGCATTCTTTCGGTCCAAGAGTTTAAAGTACTTATTTTAGATAGAACAACAGCAATAAACATGATGTTGTGATCTATCAAAAATCTTAATAAATACCATCCATCTAAAACTTAATTAGTGTTTCAGGATATTAAGTACGTTCTTTCAATCCTCGATTACCGATGCATGAAAATAAAATACATTGGTTGAGCGATCCCATCGTAATGTCCAACATGACAGATACTGGGGACTAAATCAAGTCGGCTGTGTCACAATCGGTTTTGGTTTCCCAATTTCACGCTGTTAGAGAGCAAATTGCGTGACTTGATGTCTTATCATTGGAGCGAGTCGTCGCTGCGCACTGCGAGCAAAAAAATACACAAGGGGAGGGTATCTTTGGAAACGCGGAGCATCTCTTAGCCCCTAAATTTTGTTGTGAACTTGCAGGCTAAAAATGACATGGTGTTTCTGGTAACATTATTAGTTTAGAACCTAAACACTACGCGGGGTACAGGTGATAAAATGAAGCATGTTTATTAGTGCGATTGAGTTGTAGCTATATTAGAACTGGGATTACATTAGATGACATAATTCAGTAGTCTTATAGATGGACAAGAAGGTTTTCAGAAGATTAGGGTGAGCAACGAGCGTATATGCAAATTAACAAATGCAAAGATTACCTTCTATTACTTTTCTCGCGACAAACATTGTTTTAATAAGTGCATCTCTAGAGAAATATAACAACTTCAAGTAGCATGGAACATAGCTATCTTCAATCATCGTAAAATTTATTAATAAAGAAGAAAAATCGCCTTCTACGGTCTACCTTATTATTTTACTTGCCCCGAGTGATATCGGAAGATTCGGGAGGAGCATGATTGTTTTGGTTTCCTGTTCTTGTCATACTGTCTGAATACTTCTTTAACCTTGCTAGTAAGCTCTCAGAGACGTGGTAAGTACAGTAGGTATCTTTGATATTTCACACTGTATGTTTTCCTTACTGGACAGGAGCCTTTTCCTGTGACATTGGGTACCAAAATTTTTTCTGACCTCCTGGACGGCTTGACCTTTGAAGTCTATGACCTACTTTTCAAAAACTCTTTAACACTTAGCTATAACTGCATATTGAATGGTAATTATCTAGTGGCTTTGATGTATTTCACAGAGGTCAGTGATTGTCTTACATTTACAAGACCTTCCAATGTGGATAAGCCAAAATTTTTGAGCCTCTGACCTTGATCGTGAAGATATATGACCTACTTCTTCAAATAAACTTTAACCTTAAGCTATAACTTTGGAAATGGTAAGTATCTAGGACTTTGATATTTCACATGTATGATGTTTACACTGATATGACAAGACGTCCTGTGGGTACCGAAACATTGTTGACCTCCTGACCTTGACCCTTGAGACTGTTGACCGTTACTTATTCAAAACTTTAACCTTAGCTATACTTTTGAATGGATAAGGAACTATGGCTTTGATTTTCACAAGTATGTTCTTATCTACAAGACCCTTTTCATGGAATACCAAAACTTTTTGACCTCCTGACCTTGCCTTGAAGTTTGACGACCCTACTGTGTGCAAAAAGAGACTCTTTACCTTAGACTATAAACCTGTGTTTGAATGGTAAGTACTCAGGGTCTTTGCATATTTCACCGATGTATGTAAGCCTTATGACAAATGACCTTTCCGTGTGGGTACAACATTGGTTGACCTCCTGACCTTGAAGTTTGACCTACTTTTTCAAAAGCTTTATTCCTGTATGCATCTAACTTAATTTTGAATTGATAAGTACTAGGGACTTTTGACTATTCACAAGTTTGTTTCTTGATTTCACAAGGACCTTTCCATGGTAACCCTCAATAAAAAGATTCTTGAACCTCCCTGGACCTTGATCCATTGAAGATATAATAAGCCCTAACTAATAAAAAACATTTAACCTTAGCTATAAGACTTTTGGAATGATAAGGTACAGGGCGGTTGGTATTCACAAGTATGTTTCTTATGACAAAGAGCCCCACTTCGTGGGTACAAATAACTTTTTGACCTCCTGACGCTTGATTTTGAACTTAGACTACTTTTGTTTCAAAAGGGATATTATAAGCCAGTTAGCCATAACTTTTTGAATGGCAAAGAGTTAGGCCATTCACTATTTCACATGTGTACTTCCTTATGACTAGTCCTGTTAATAGTCTAAGAGGTTACCTCAAAATGTTTGACCTTGACTTGAATTTTGAGCTACATTCGTTAAAAAACTTTCAACATTGGCGCGTAGTGACTTTTATTGATATGTAAGGGGATAAAATCCTTTTCATATTATCACATTGGCTAAGAATCCCTTATGGGACAGAATGCATCTTCTCCCACTAGGCAAATGTTGGAAATACCTTGTTCGGCTGGGGCATTCGCTGTTTCACAAGACGCACTTGTTTTCTGGTAAAATAGCATAACGAGGAAACAACAACATACTTATTTTGTTTGGCTAGACTATATAGCATGTAGTGTAACTATCTCATTTGTCTTTTTATGTTCATTTAATTTATTGTACTTTAAAGAGAGGTCTAAGAGAAATACAGAACCAGTTCAAGTTAGCGTACATGATGGACCATAGTGGCAATGAGGAAGGACAATAAGCCGCCCTCATCAAGTTTCTCTGACCGAATGATGTACATAGAGTCGCCGATGTTATAGTACATCGCAGTAAGTTTATACAAAATGTTATGGAAAGAAACTATTGGGGATAAAATGAACACTTCAATGACATCCGCATGATAGTAATTGCTATATTTGATACGTGATGTGTATTTATTGGTTGTTCGGTTTTTGATTGGGATTGTGCTAGAATGGGTCAGGGATGGGATGTGATAAATCTCGCTTTCGATGAGCGAAAACTTTATTAACGTTATAAAACACGACTATAGGCGGAAGACTAAATATTAGCGTTCCGAGCTTGTGATGTGAGTATTGTGATTTTTTTGGAAAAACGCTGTATTCATAACAGGACAAAATGTAGTTGTATCGATCAGTAATTATATCGAGTAAGAATGACGTATCACGCACTGTTCTGGTATGCCACCCGACGGGATCGTACTACCCACCGATATATTGAATGCCAGTTTCATGTAGTGTCTTGTGGTGAGAACTGTAATTAATGTGTGCAGCAGATATCAGTGTGTCTGTTCCAATCCATCGGTGAACGTTTGGGTGATATCCAGTTGTCATTTTGACTGTCCACTTGCTCCTGTGTATATCCCAGAGGTTCTTTTTTAACGCAGGAATCTGGTTTAATATATTGCAACAAATCTCGTGGGACGCGTCATTGTTTAAAACGGTGCGGACTATTTCTCGAGACACGTCCTGAATTTATACTGAGAAAAGTTCGGGAGATTTTGAAGTCTGGGATCAATACTTGAACAAACTTTCAGACGCGAAGGGTCAAAGAAGCGAACGTGAAAACACCAATATTTCTTTTACTGAGTAAACTTTACTCTTATTTATTCTTTAAGCTAATGCGCGCAGATACAATTGGAACTCTGTTTTTCGAAGGTTATTCATTAGAATATTACTTTGGTGATTTATCTAGTTCTTGTTCGATCGACTGAGATTAAAAGTACACTTATCAGGGTAGGCAATCGGGCTTATGTATTTTATACATGGTCTATATTTTTATTCATATTTATTGCAAAAAGACATTTTTGTTCAAAAAATTATTGTTTTGTATTGTCGGAGTAACTAGTGGGACTACAGCCTTTTATGTATACTAGGGAGCTCATCAAATTTAGCTGGGAAGACAACCTTTTACTCAAAAACCGGAGTCCCCGGACTCAAAAAGTTTTTAAAAAATCTAGTAGAGAAACCCTAGTATCCTTTGGCTATCTATGCAGGATCGCTCTAGATTTAACCATTATGTAGTTCATTTAGATCTCCATTTACACAGAGTTTTTACTTTTTATTTTATCTTTAATAAAGAATATTATATGTATATTAATGGAGGGAATCTATAACAGTGTGTTCCTCACTTCCTAGTCTATATAGCTATGGTTGAAATCAGACCCTTTATTTTGTATTTTGTGCAACAAAAATAATTAGCTTTGTGGAACATATAAACCTCTGACTTCATATACATTGTAATGAAACTCAGCATTGTCAATTTATTTCCCCTCGCCATTGTTTTTTGTCAAATTAAATGGTTTTGAACCTGTGCATATGTCTTTGAAAAATGTAGTCATGTCCATGTGTTATCAATTCTAGACAATTAAATCGAGAGCAACGTTTGGGATTTTATGATATTGTTGTTTTTAACAGTACTTCTAATGATAACAAAGACTGACCGGAGGAACCCAGAAATGTTGTATACTTCTAGAACTAGTACTATGTATAGAGACATAAATGTTTAGACTGCTGATGAAAAAGAATTTGACGTACAACCTATTAATAATCCAGCAAGACTTGTCATTGCATAGTTTTGTCACAGGCTCTAGTCTAAATCTCATATGGATTGGGGAAAATGACTTCTGTGTGGTTTGTTCGATTCATGATATATAAACTAAATGCATGTTAGGGGCAAAAGCAGGAAAAGGAAATGTACCAAAAAGTGGGGATTGTGAAATTCCTTCAAGTTAAATGGACTCCATTACAGGTCCATAAAATAGCCCATATTAGTGGTAGTTTATGGTTACATATAACGGATGTTATGTTAAATCTTTCCACTCAGCATAAGAGGCGACTTTTCATAGGCATCTTAAGTTTTACTACATTCCTGCTGAATACCAGGAACCGAGTAGGATTGTGATATCAACAACTAATCTGTTACAGTTCCTAGCCCTTGGGACTAATCGCTGTATACTCAGGTGAACTAGTGATACTTCAGAGTGACTAGTTGATATCTTCAAGGTGGATAGTGATACTCAGGTGACTAGTTTGGATAGAATTGATACTAAGGCGATAAATCAGAGTACTAATCTTTGGGTTTGAGGGTGCTTCTTGTATAATATTTTGACCATGTATCGCTTGAGTTCACCTCAGCCTTAAAGTGAGCTTTTCTGATCAAAAATATTACGGTAGAAATCTATAATAATCTTGCATGATGGTTTAGTATCAACTCAGGCTCTAAACTTAACAGTGAGCTTTTCTGATCAAAACTATATTGTCCAGCCATCTGTTGTTGGCAACCTTGTCATCGATTAAACATTTAGCACTTTCACCTTATCCTAGATAAGCAGTGGCTGCTAATTATTATCATTCTCAAAAAATGCACAAATATCATTAATTTTAGTATAATAAGGGTGAACCTATATGGAAGGTGCTTAAACTCCCTACAAGGGCGAGTCTGCGACATTATAGTGGCTAATATGGGCAAGAAATTGGTAGAGGTGGCATTCAGTGTTGAAAATCGGTTAATGGGAATATCCAGGATTAATATCTTTAACAAAACACTTTTCACGGAAAACATAATAATGATGGTAACGCCCTACGTAGGGCTTTTATTAATTATAGTACAAAAAAGAATGTGATTCCGTACCTACTTTCAATACCATGTTTCGAGGGGTTCTATTTTAACGCTAAAGTAATTCTGCGATAAATACGCAGCAAATTGCTCTGGTACAGCGACATTGTTTAAACTTGGGGTCGACCGACAATCAAGTCCCGATAATATGCAGTCCATGCGGACTCCCAGTCTGTAGGGACGCGTCCCAAAATATTCCGCATAGAAAATTTCGAAGATTTTGATAGTCGGGCAGTCAATCTACGAAGCATTCCGAGTCAAGAAAGCGAAAGTGAAACACCATATTCCATTACCGAGACTAGAGAAACTTTATTCATTCTTTTATACGCGTTGGACATTTGTTGAGGTACTTTTTGGTATTTCATAGTGAGATTTACTTGTGTGGATTTTACTACTTTACTCGCCTTGTCAGTACGATGAAGATTAATAGTACACTTTATCGTGGTAGCTCTATCGTGGGCTATTAATATTATTTTAGGAATCATGTATACTAGTTTTTTATTTCATTTATTGCAATAAAGACATTTTTATGTTTCAAATAACAGAATTATTGTTCTGTGCTTAGTGTACTAGTAAATCGGGACTCGGCTCTTTATTGTTCTGGGAACTCTAGTCAAATTATAGCTGCGGACGAAGACACCTTTCCAAAAATCGTGGAGTCCCCCGACTCTAAGTTTGTTAAAATGCTAGAAAGTGAGAACCTGCTATCAGGTTTGTTTGTACCTTTTGACTATTTTTACTATGGTTATTATGTGTTTACCCTATTAGGCCACAAGATGCGATCAAACTCAGGTTGATGAGTGAGAACGAATAAAAATACAGAAAAATCTTTATTGATGGTAAATAATATTCACAATAGTCTGATCACAAGGGCAGTGTTCATCAAGGTGAGTGATGTGGCTCTACATATAAGGCCATCTTGTTTTGAATGATTCACAAATTTTAAATTGAATTAGGTCCTCTGGAACTGGAAAAAACTACCAAGCATTTATGTGTCAGCCAGAGCAATGTGAGCACTGCACCGTACGAGGCACGCGTCTCTGGAAGGATGAATGGCAGTCGAATAGAACAGGCTTCAAGTGATTATTCTGAATTATTTAACTTATTTAATTAAAGTCTCTCTCAAAAGAAATTAGAGACTTCCACTTGTTTACTTATCTGTAAACTCTAACTCCTTTGGTAAAGAATGTGTGGTACTGCCTAGATATTGCATTGATTTTCTTTGGGGATAAACAATTTATCTATGTGCACATGGAATTGGAGAGGGTGAGCGGGGGGGGGGAGGGCTGGTTGTTAAAGAGTTGTTCTTATTTCTAAATAAATGAATTTATACTTCTATGAAACTATTTCATCCGCGTATAAAATTACGCATTCGTCAACTTTTTTCATGAACAATCCCAAAGTAACATCAATTCTCTTAAT
This sequence comes from Ostrea lurida, assembly GCA_903981925.1. Taxonomy (NCBI): domain Eukaryota; kingdom Metazoa; phylum Mollusca; class Bivalvia; order Ostreida; family Ostreidae; genus Ostrea; species Ostrea lurida. The sequence goes on along the minus strand of CAJDSM010066880.1, from coordinate 6,086 downwards.
TTGCATAATTTGTAATAATGGTGGCTTAGATAGGTACGCCAGTGTTTTAACTACAACTCTGGTCGACAGCAAGTACACCCATATTACATTTGTCAATAACGATGGGTGCCGAGTGGGGACATGTAATTTCTTATGCAAAAACTTTCAGATTATGCTTTTGTTTAATAAAAACATATATACATGTATATTCATTCTAGTTACCGGCAAAACTTTTCTCATGTTGATAGTTTATTTGTTTGAATAGTCATTCTGTTACAGTATGGTATTTGATTGTTGTGAGAAACAAAATAATAAATGTAATTGCACAACAAAAGTTACATCCCTAAAGGACGGACACAAGATCATTATTTGGATTGAAAAGCGGACAGGTAGAAACTAACCACAAAATAGGCCACATCAAAGTTAATTGTAGATATATAGTTGTCTCGCCCGAATCTTCAAAAGGGCCCTTTCCCAAATTTTGTTTATTTTTCATTTTTGACGTGAAAAGGATCTTTTTGTAGCGCATTAAAAAAAATGAAGAAAGACCCTAGTGAACTCGCTTGTATTGTGGACCATATTATTCCCAACTGTAGTAGATCTCCTATTGAATAGTATAGTTTAACAGTCACTATGCCTCGATCTGTACGTTGCTATTAAAATTTATTCAGAGTTTAAAGTTCAGAGAAATAAAGATATACCTCCCATCTGTCCCAAGATTTATTTTTGTTGCTTGTGGGATTAGTAATCCTACCAAAATTAAACTTGATCGCTTGGAATCATATCAGTGGGAATCAACTTGGGAAGTTAAAAATTGTGAAGAAACGATGGTGTATCATGTATTTTTCAATCTTTGTCGTCAGTTACTTTGGTACATCGTAAATATGTATATATGGCTCTGTTTAAATGTAAATTTGTAATTTATAGTGCCCTGGTCCTCACAATTAGGAAAATTAGTGGACACAAGGAGAAATTGGGTTAAATTCATTTTTTGATAAAAAAATCATGAGATATTCAATTAATCTTACCATTTAGAGAATGAAGCGTATACTTTAGTGGTTTATGGAAAACGTAGAACAACCATGCTCTCATTATAATAATTAAATCCCAGATAACTGTTGATAGTGTCCGATCCATACTGATGTATTTTGATAAATATATTTCACAATGCCTGAAATCTATAGATTACAGAGAAACCATTTTACATTTTCCTGACCAGTCGATTTTTACATGAAGTTAATCACCAATGTCATGAAATCTGACCTTTGTACTTATATTTAAAATATCTTTCGACAAAAAATCTCTGATGAAATAGCACGGGAGCACTCATCGTGATTGGTCAACCCAAATAGTGGACAGCTCCAACCATATTGTCTTGGTCTGTGCACACGTTTTCCACGAACATAAAACTGAGGCCCCAGATCACAATAAACTAGTATCCCTCCCTCGCATGTAGAGTCTAATTGTGTTCACTTGTGTATGAAGAGTAACCTTATGCAAGCACGGACTCAGACCCTAAATCGTTAAGCTCCAGGGATACTTGACAACATTCCATCGTGGTGTACATATTTGATCACTCCTGGTGACCATGATGGAGGGAAAGATGTCTGTTGATTTCAAGTCAAAGGTCAACACTTGTAATTACTAACTTGGTAGGAAACGATTGTATTGCAGGATATGGGGAACTGAAACGGTTAAGCTGCCAGGATCTGAACGAACTTTGGGAGGAAAGAATAGATTTGATATCATGATGAGAGGAAGAAGGCTATTGTTTTCAAGTTAAGATTTTGGATAGTTAAAAAGGAAGAACCTTAGTGGCAGAAATACAGACTGAACCGTTGTGTGGCTAGGAATGTCCAACTCGGTATATCATTTTACCCCTGATCATTGACCAAGCGCGGAGGACACCGATTTTGTTCTTTAAGGTCAGATGCCAAAGTGTCTAATGTCATATTAATCATGCTTACTAATAGATAAACGTCTCGTAGGCAGATAAGACCAAATTACATAAGTCTTGGTTATTTGATTACAACTTGGTTACAGAAGCATGAGTCATCATGATGAAAGAGAGATTGCCTAATTGTTTGTCTAAGTCTTATTTGTTCAATAGGAAAACCCTGAGGGCAGATGCAGACCAAATATTGGAAGCTAGGATATCAAACTCAGTACAACATACTCTTCATGCCTAGTATAAAAGGACACCTTCAAGTCACAGTATCACTTACAGGTCAATAGTATCAACTTACAAGGTCATTTAGTATTCATTCTCTACTATAGGATCATTATGTCACACTAACAAAGAAACCGTGTAGGCAGGATACAGATGAACTATTAAGGGCTAGGGACAAATCAAATTATTGTGTAGCTTCACATTATTATGACCTATATGCCAAGTGGAGGTGTACTTTAATATTTGTGCAAGGTGCAAGGGTCAAGGTGTCTGAGACATAGCAGTATGCTCCGACTTTCGGATACTGCCCAAACATCGGGCTTAAGTGACCGTCAAACTTTGGCTATCTGTGTCTTATGCCAAGTGAGATTTGATGCTAATATGGTTTCTCAGGTGAGCGATTGGAATGAATAGGCACACACAAAGGACCGGGTTTAACTCTCGCTTCAAGAGTATAGAACTGCCACCAATTAATAAGTTGTAATACTTCATCTAAAATCTACAGGATGTATTAGGTCACATTGACATTGCTCTCGTTCCTTCTTAATATGAATAGGAATTTATGCAGTAATTTAAACATGTGCATAAAAGACTTGAGCTTAAGTTCGATATTGAGACTCCTTGTGTTATGCTTTGATACTCAGTGGGCTGTTTCAGGCCCATGGGACTCTTGTTTAGCAGATAAATGCTTTTCATTGATCATTGATTGAAAGATTTATCTATTGATGTGCTTTGCATTCTTATAAGCTAATGGCCAGAGTGGCGCAAACAACAAGGCCCTGAGTTGCAGACTATGGAGAGACTTTACTCAAAGACCACCAGATTTGCTCTTAGCTCGTCGTCAATGTCTCAGACAAAATAATTAGGTAATGTGTACATTAATACACTGAGGTTGTGGGGCTCAAAATACGTCAGGGGGCTAAAGTAGCGCGTTATATATGCTACCATTTGTCAATTAAACGATCACGTGAGTGTCTTAAAAATATTAAACTTAAGTGTATTATGCACATAAACATTACAACAGAACAAGTAATTTGCAGTAAAAAGAACAAAGTTGAAAATTATTAAATAATTGTCGCACATGAACATCAGGTATCATTTTTTGATAAAACTGAGGAGGCTCTCTCAGTTTACAATGTACAAAAAACAGTCAAAATTGAAATCATTGTATTCGATAAATTATAATGCGCTACATATAATACGTATCCAACTATTGACAGTAAGCACATATTTTTACTAAAATTTTAGCAATTTTAATCTCATAGCTGTGGGGCATGGGCCTCTTTTCAGATGTCAAAATCAAATTTTAAATAGAACAGAGGTTTTGAACGCATCGGCATTATAAAGAAACCTTACTTGGCTTTGTTTGTGTGCCTTTAGTTACCATGACCATAGACTCGAGTACAGGGAATGTAGCCAGGATTTTTTAGGACCCATTAGGTACTTTTTGCGATACGGACGAATTATATCTGACCTTCACTATAAATTAAAAAACACAGAAATTGTATTAATTGTTAGTAATTCTTTAATTTGTTCAAGCTATCTATTCCATATAGCTTGTACAATAAAGATAAACTCATGTATGATTATTTCTTTGCTAGCACACTACTATTAACAACAATGCACTTAAACCTTGCCGCTTTTATAACATAAATAAAGTTTTATGGTCATCTATCATTCACCTATCATGTTGTAATGCTCGACTATTTGTGCAGAAAACTGTGCGATTATTTATATTAATAATAAAGGCAATAACCTCCTATCCTTGACTGTGTAGATAATTTGGCTGTTTGCCACCTTTAATAAATAGTTTATGCTGAAATATGTGACCAATTAGAAGTATTATTTTTAACTAAAGAACGTATGGGATAATCTCAATTTTTTACCCATTAATTTCTTAAACTCAAAATCAGTTATACTAGTTTTATACCGGACAATAATTTTTTTAAACCTCAACGTCGGACATTCTACATCGAATACTTATCATTTATCTCTGTTTTCCTTATCTTCTTG
>CAJDSM010066866.1:3869-18644 GCA_903981925.1 Ostrea lurida | reverse complement strand
CTGGTTTGCCCTTTTCATGTGGAATATTTCTATATCCTTTTACTCAGGAGTTAAGGATCCTTTCTAAAACTCTTAAGTGTGCCTGACTTGTTAAGTCCGGTTGATATCAATATTCCTTATAAAACTGACGGGTCTGTGGACTAATAAACTTACGGGTCTGTGGACTTGGGGAGGAGAGTTCCCAGTTCTTTGATTCTGTCATTGATATTGAATCTCCTCCTCCTCTCAACTGCAAAATAGAAAACGACAAACTATGTCATTGTGCCTGGGAGTCGCTAAACATATCTGATAATTTCTAAATTTCCAGTGTACTTTTACAATGCACATCCCATACATATTTCACATAAATCTCTCTGCTTTTGTTGTGCAGACATGTTAACCAGATTTGTTCATTTCAGTTTAAAAAATTTGCATAAACTGGTCATCAGGTACACTTATTCTTGGGTATAATTGCCTGCAGTTTCACTTTCACATTGCTGAATAAGGATTTAATTCGATCCACACTTTAAAAATAATATACATCAAAAATGAGTTGTAAACTAAAAGGTACAATGTTCACACATTCAATAAGTACTTGCAATATATTTTTAAAACAAACATTGAAAAATCACTCGATATTTTCTAAAAATTGGGGCCCGATATATTCATGTACATGTACCAGGAACAAGATATACTTTCACAAACAACAGATATTTTCAAGGACCACTTTATAGTGCCTGAGTCTTTGGCTAAAGTGTGCTGCACTCTAAATCAAGATCAAAATAGATTTCGAGATTAGCCTAACTGGTACTCTACATCAAAGAGAATAGACATTGAGATGCAGTTTCACCGCGTCACTCGACTTAAACCGTGTCAAACGTTCTCTTCCTACTGTGATACAATACACTTCATAGTCAGGAATCCATGCTATTCAAAACATACAGAACTACTTTAGCGAACTCTTGTGAGTGCTTCACAGAATGTTGGTGCTTATTTCCTAGTGCAGGCTGCTGTAAAAGTAAGGGGCAGGGGGTGTTTTAGTGGGCAATAGAATGACGCATACTGTAGAACGAAGTCCTGGGGCCATGGTGACTTACAAGGCTGTTAAATGATGTACAATGTATTTGGGGACATCATGTGACTTTACTGACATACAAAGCATACTGTAGAATTTGGGGTCATGATGTCTTTTAGAGCTGTAAGGTACAGCAAACTGAGAAGAACTTTGGGTGGGATGACTTACAGTAACAAAGGTGCAAAATAATGTATAGTGTAGAATTTTCAGGATGGGGTGACTTACAAAGGTGCAAAATAATGACTTTTTTGTATTTACTATAGTGTAGAATTTTTGAGGTGGGGTGACGAAATTATTGAAGTAATAAATGATGTCTACTGAAGAATTTCATCGCAAATATACTACTAGATTATAATAATACATTGGATAACCCACACTGAGTAATATAATGTTAAATGCCTAAATCCACTCCTCCTGTGAATTAGGATCCACCACTTACTTCATTGTTAGGTTGTCTTTTTTCTGTCTGTCTTTGGCCCACATCCGTTTTCCTCCTCTGACAGGAATTCAGGCATTTGCAGGGCTCCGAATTGATCGAATTTTGCGAGGACAGGAACTAGCTCCATTGCTTTTGTCGGGGTCACTTGTGTCATTGTAGATGTCTAGGATGTTTTTGGTATGAGGTAACTACAAAACAATGTTTTTGGGAATGAGGTAATTGTGTTGGATAGAGGTTGAAAACAATGTTGATGAGGTAATAATTTTGTTGGAATGAGGTAAACAAAAATGTTGGAAAGAGGTAAATGTAAAATGCCGTGAATATAATCTATTGGATGTAATGATTCTAAACTATAATTCTTCAAAGTCTTTGCATTGGCGGAACACTTCGAAAAATGAATATCCATGAATTACAAGGATATATGTAACAAATGAGTATCACTCTAAATTTTGTGCACAGTTGAAATTAGCAATATAATTTCAATTGATCATACATGCACATACATTATAAATACCTAGGCTATTCGTTAATCAATTGAAGAGTGAAGTTTCTTGTAGTCTTTATAAAAACAAATGATTTTAATTCAGAAAATTATTATTTTGTACTACTGACAATGGATAAAAATGCTCTTTTCAAAGTTTTCGGACTTTCACTGATGCTCACAGTCAATAAACATATATTAAGTTTTAATGTTAATTAATGCTCTGCTTAAATGATTTATGCATGATGTTCATCTCAATGACTTATTCTTGTGCTTCATGGTCACAATTGATTATCAAAAAAAACAACTGAAAGTCAAAGATCAAGAATTAGTGGATCAATAACATTATTTATGATCATATGATCTAGTATTGATGCATCTGAGTCTGCAAGCACCAACTGTTAATTGTAATGATGAGGAATAAGGGGGGGTTTAGGGAGGGGAGGGGTAGGTGGGGGGGGGGGTGGGGGGGGTGCGGGAGGGCGGGCGGGCGTGGGGGGGGCGGGGGGGGGGGTGGGAGGCGCCGGGGGGTTTATCAACATTTTCAAGTATTCAAAATAAATAGCCCATATAAAACAGATAAATAGTTAAAGAGTTCCATAGACCCTGATAATAAAAAATAAAATTGCAAAACAACTTGTGTACTGGTACTATATGTACTACAAGTAATAAAAGATAATCATCGAGTTCAATGCACACAGAGCATAGAGTTTTCATTTGGTCTAAATGATTCAATTTAAAAATTTAGAAAATTATTTAACAGAAATTCTTTTTAGCAAAATCCTACATCTACCTTATATATTAACTTGAAAATCCTCATGGTACCAAAATACAACTCCAAAAACAAACAAAAAACTTTCAAAAACAGCCGTCAACTTTTGGGGACCAAAATCAACAAGCATTACTGATATGCACTGAAAATATTTTCTTTGGAATACGTACATCACATGATTTCACATGAGCAAACACCTTAACTTACACAGTTCTAAATGGTAGGGAGCATTGACCTTGAATAAGGCCTTGATCACATAGACTTACCTGTAGGCCATCCACACATGTACGGCTACATCAAGGTAGTATATTTAAAAACAGTATTGATGTAAAAAAAAAAAAAACAAATAAAGGGAAAATGTGCATATATTCTATTGATATGAAGCACGAGTCCAAACAAAACTACTCACTAACTTCCCCCTGAGTGCGTTAGTTGTAACATACCTGCATCTTATCGAAAAACAGAACATCTCCTCCATCCTTTTACACTTCACCCTTACACCATATGAACCTCGATCATGTGGCATGATTTCTGTTTTTCGAAAGATGCAGGGTATGACAACTAACGCACTCAGGGGAAGTTAAGTAGTTGTTTGGACTCGTGCTTCTATCAATAGAATATATGCACATTTTCCCTTTATTTGTTTTTTTTTTTTACATCAATACTTTTTTAAATATCTACCTTGAATAGCCGTACATGTGTGATGCTCTACAGGAAGTCTATGTGATCAAGCCCTTATTCAAGGTCAATGTCTCCTACCATCTAGAACTGTTGTAAATTAAGGTTGTTTGCTCATGTGAAATCATGTGATGTATTCCAAAAAAACTATTTCATGCCATATCAAGTAAGCTTGTTGAATATTGTCCCCAAAATTGACAGCGTTTATTTGAAGGAGTTTTTTTTCTGGTTGGATTTGTACCATGAGGATTTTCAAAGTTATATAAGTAAGGAGTGTAGGATTTTTGCAAAAAAATTTCTGTTAAAATATTTTCTAAATTTTTAAATTGAATCAATTTAACCAAATGAAAACTCTATGCTTCTGTTGTGCATTGAACTGATGATTAATTATTTATTACTTTAGTACAAATATGTACCAGTACTCAAGTTTTGCATTTTCTGTTTTTATTATCAGGGTCTATATGGAATTACTTTTAGTTGATTGAATTAACTTGAAATGTTGTACCCGCGGCCCCCTGAAGCCCGAGGGAGCCTCACCCCCCCCCCCCCCCCCCCCCGGCACCCCCCCCCTCCCTACCCCCTTACTTCCTTTTCAATTAACAGTTTGCTGCAGACTCAGATGCATCAATACTAGATCATATGATCATAAATAATGTATTGATCCACTAATTCGTGATCTTTGACTGTTCTAGTTGTTTTTTGATAATCAATTGTGACCATGAACCACAAATAAGTCATTGAGATGGAACATCATGCATAAATCATTTAAGCAGAGCATTAATTAACATTAAAACTTAATATATGTTATTGACTGTGAGCATCAGTGAAAGTCCGAAAACTTTGAAAAGAGCATTTTTATCCATGTCAGTAGTCGACAAAAAATTTTTCCGAATTAAAATCATTTGTTTTTATAAAGACTTACAAGAAACTTCACCTCTTCAATTGATTAACGAATAGCGAGTTATTTATAATGTATGTGCATGTATGATTCAATTGAAATTTATATTCCTAATTTCACTGTGCACAAAATTTAGAGTGATACTCATTTGTTACATATATCCTTGTAATTATGGATATTCTATTCGAAGTGTTCCGCCAAAGACTTTGAGAATTATATAGAATCATTAGATCCAATAGATATTCACGGCATTTTACATTTACCTCTTTCCAACACATTTTTGTCGTTACCTCATTCCAACAAAATTATTACCTCATTCCAACATTTGTTTGTCAACCTCATCCAACAAATTACCTCATTCCCAAAAACATTCTGTTTTGTAGTTACCTCATACCAAAAACATCCTAGACATCTACAATGACACAAGTGACCCCGGACAAAAGCAAAGAGCTAGTTCCTGTCCTGCAAAATTCGATCAATTCGGAGCCCTGCAAATGCTGAATTCCTTCAGAGGAGGAAAACGGATGTGGGCCAAAAGGACAGAAAAAAAAGACAACCATAACATGAGTAAGTGGTGGATCCTAATTCACAGGAGGAGTGGATTTAGGCATTTAACATTTTATATTACTCAGTGGGTATCCAATGTATATTATAATCTAGTAGTTATATTTGCGATGTGAATTCTTCAGTAGACATCATTTATTACTTCAATAATTCGTCACCCACCTCAAATCTACACTATAGCTAAATACAAAAAACCATTATTTGCACCTCTTGTAAGTCACCCCCATCCTGAAAATTTACACTAAACTATTTGTTGCACCTTTGTACTGTAAGTCATCCCACCAAAGTTCTTCTCAGTTTGCTGTACCTTTTACAGCTCTAAAAGACATCATGACCCCAAATCTACAGTATGCTTTGTATGATCAGTAAAGTCTACATGATGTCCCCAAATACATTGTACATCACTTAACAGCCTTGAAGTCACCATGGCCCCAGGAACTTCGTTCTTACAGTATGGTCATTTACATTGCCCCATAAAACCCCCTGCCCTTCTTTTACAGCAGCCTGCACTAAAATAAGCACCAACATTCTGTGAAGCACTCACAAGTTCGCTTAAAGTATCTGTATGTTGAATAGCATGATTCCTGACTATGAAGTGTATTGTATCACAGTAGGAAGCAGAACGTTGACATGTTTAAGTCGAGTGACGCGTTTGTGAAAACTGCATTCTCAATGTCTATTCTCTTTGATGTAGAGTACCAGTTTAGCTAATCTCGAAATCTATTTGACTTGATTAGAGTGCAACACACTTTAGCCAAAACCAGGCACTATAAAGTAGGTCCTTAAAATATCTTGCTTGTGAAAGTATATTCCTGGCTCCGGTACATGTACATGAATATATCGGGGCCTAAATTTTTAGAAAATATCGAGTGATTTTTCAATGTTTGTTGTAAAAATATAATTGCAAGTACTTATAAATGTGTGAACATTGTACCTTTACAACTATGTGTTGAATAATTATTTTTAAAGTGTGGATCAAATTCAATCCTTATTCAGCAATATGAAAGTGAAATTGAAACTCATGCAATTACTTATAAAATGATGTACCTATGACCAGTTATGCCCAAAACTGAAAATAAAACAACCTGGTTAACATGTCTGCAAAAACAAAGCAGAGATTTATGTGAAATATGTATGGATGTGCATTGTAAAAGTACACTGGAAATTTAAAATTATCAGATATGATTTAGCACTCCCAGGCACAATGAATAGTTTGTCGTTTTCTATTTGCAGTTGAGAGGAGGAGGAGATTCAATATCAATGACAGAATCAAAGAACTGGAACTTCCCTCCCAAGTCCACAACCCGTATTTATATCCACACCCGTCAGTTTAATAAGGAATTATCGTTATCACGGACTGAGACACGTTAAGAGTTATTAACAAGCAAATAAAAAAATTCCCTCGTACAATAAAAATCTTCTATGTGTCTTAAACTAATCAGCGAGTAACAGATTCAGGCACGAAGCGAATCATGAAACTTTGAGTTATTTACCAATAATGATAAGAGTAAAAGAGGCGATAAATTCGCTGACCCACTCATTTCCGATTGCAAGAAACAATAACCGCCATGTATCCAAGGTAGGCAAACCAGCGCGGTTGTGTTTTGTGTAGTAAAATTTGAATCGTTGATAAGAAAATGACTACTTAGAAGAGAATTGTTAAAAAAAACATATCTTTAAGGTTGGGTGAGATATTGGTTGTCCCGCGCGTGGTCGTCGAGATTTGCTTCAAAAAGGAGTGAGTGCTCAACCTCAAAAGCGTGTAACTATCACCTCTGTATGGTGACAGGCGCTTTACCAGACTCTTGTTGGTTTTCGGAGATTTGCTGAAAAACCGAAGTGTTGGTTGACGAACAATGTATAATATGTTATTTTTATAGTGATGATTGATGGGTAGATGCCCTGTAGAAGATGATTCAACTTTGTTGACAAACACATTTTTTGAAAAATGACGCGCAGTCTCCTGAAAGTATGATCATTTAAGTTTGCATTTACTGACTTTTCATTTATTTTAAATTATTGTATATGGCATATGCTTACATGTTGCATGTGCACTTGCGGGGTCCAGGTTTTAAAAGAGTCCCCAGCATCCCCTTACATTCGTAAAGCAACTATATGGGGCGGTCCTTTGGATGAGACAACAAACCGAGCCCTGTGTCGTCACATCAGGTGGCACGATTAAGGATCCCTCCCTGCTCAAAGGCCCTTGAGTGCAGAGACTGTGATCACAGGCCATAAAATTGCAGTCCCTTCACCGCAGCAATAGGTGAGTCAAAAACCTCTTTCATAGCCATCGATCTGAGCAAATATTCTCGAGGTGGGACATAGAAAATTAAAGAATGAATTCAATCATTGCGTAGTATTTGATACTACGGGGCCATTGATCCAATAATAAGCCCCCCCCCCCCCCCCGCCCCCCGCCCCCCCCCCCAAAAAAAAAAAAAAAAATGGTGTGTTTGGTCCAAACCGATTTAACCCTAACTGAGACCCGACCCCTAAAATTCTACGGTCCGATGCCCTAAATTTTTTAATCCAATTTCCAAGTCCTTAACTCTCGTATTATCAGAGGTTTTTCTGGATCTTCACTATAAAAAATTCTTGCTGCGCATATTTAAATCAATACCAACCGAAATCTTCCAAGATGGCGTGTCCTCGTTGCTTTCCGAAGACTTTCGTGGAGCTGTTTCACTAAGTACTTTTTAATAGGTGTTAATAAAGTACGTGTTTAAATAGGGTAAAATCAGTTGTCAAATGTCATTTTTTTGCTGGATTTAATTTTTAATCCCATACTGAACACTCGGATTGTTACATATAGGACACACAAACGTATTTTATTGTGAATTAACTTCGTTACTGTTGATCAAGGCAGTCATTGTTATACTGGAATTATTAAGTAGAATAAAAAATGAAAAGCAAAAAAAAAATTTTATTTTTCGAACCACTCACCCACCCTACATGTTGTTCGAGGTAGTGTAATCGGGAACACCATTCCTTTTTTTTTTTTTTGCCTAACTGCATACACCACCGATGCGTAAGTGGTCATGTGGATGTGTATGGTAATATTTACATGTATGTACATGTATTTAAGAATCGACGGTAGATGTTCCTTCATTGAGATGTTTAATCTATAGGCAGATGTATCCCAGAAAATTCCATTTTGGGGGAGTGCGTACACAAGCAACTATAAAAAAGCAAGAAGGTACCTGAGGAGGTCCACTTAGATCAGGCCGCCTAGGTCTGTCCAGGCGATTGCCTGCGCGGGGGGGGGGGGGAAAGTTCCCCGGATGCAGCAGTTTGGCAGACACGACTTGAGAGAGATTGTAGCACATTATTCGTTCACGTTCACTCTGGCTCGCTAAATTAGGAGCTAGCCATCCAAGCAGGTCCAGAGGACATGGTTTCGCGAATCCAGGGGGCTGTATAGCCCCCTGAAGCTTGAAATCATTTCCATTTGTATTTAAATGTGGGTGTGCAACTTGCACCCCTGATTACGGTAGTTCTAACCATTAGTGTGAGGGTGCAATAAATCCTGCGTATTGACTGCATTGATCATGCTATTCATAATTTTGTTCAATAAGGCAATTGTTATTGATAAGAATTCATTTGAAGTCTTTTGTGTTTCAAAATTGTTCAAAGTTATCATGGACCACTGGTGCCAGTCGTCAAAAGTAAGTACTATAGTTATTAGAGTGAAGTGGAAGCCAGTCACCATAGATTAGAAAAAGCACCCCTACTAAACCAAACTCGAAAACACCCCCTGCCCGCTCTCAGCATAGTTTAGAGGCCCTCCAAGAAAAAAACTGAATTGTATCAATGAACAGGTGTCATGACAGTATGTGGAAAGTGATCAATAAGAATGCATAAAAGGATGAATTAGGAATACGCACCCTTAACTGTATATGTTTACAAGTATACAATAACTAACATGCACAGAAGTGAAACCTGTCTAAATCTGATTATAGCCTGGAAAACAAAGAGTGGTCTATTTAATATTTACTTTCTATTTCTTCTCTGCTATAAATGCCTAAATTGATATCAGTAGTAGAAAAATAGTAGAGAAACAAAAAAAGAAAAATAATTTGGAGGGGGTGAGGGGGACTTGGTCGGATGATGCCCACAGTCAAAGAGCGAATTTTGGATTTGTCAAATTTAGATTTTTCTTGTTGTATGCATTTATCATTATGATGAATGTGATATAAATAGTATGCCTCACAGATTATGCCTCGAAAAATCTCAAGAGTATTTATCAACATTGGATGAATTGAACTAATGGCTTTGAAACTGATGACGCACTATTTAGACGATAAGAATGATATAAAATGCAATTCACTGATTCAATATTTAAAATATGCCTAACATAAATTCAAGAATTTTATGTATTCTTAAGTGAAATGGTAATAAGAATTTGCCTTTAAGTCTATAACTTTATTCAAGAATATAGATCACTACAATTGTATTTTAATTTGTCATTTAGGACACATGTTGCAGAACAAGAGTATCTCTCATTCTATGAAGGTTGTCCTGACTGCAATGCTAACACCAGAATTGCTGGCTGTACGATCTCATATAATGTCGTGGAACATGAGCACCATTTCGTGCAAAAACTTCTAGTTCACTTGAGATAATTGTTTTAACACATAGTTACCAAAGCAAATAGATAGTTCATTTTAACTTGGACGAAATATTATAATTCTATGAATCAAAAAAATGATATTTACATGTGTAGATGATCGAGGCAAAGGCCATAGTGATGACATGTGTAGAACGAGTAGATACAATCTGACCAGCGAAGGGTCACTCTTTACTTGCACTTCTCATCTAAATTGATGATATTAACAGAACATGTGGAAGGATGTAATTGACATGTGTTCTTTTCTCTAAAACCAGTGAGATGAAAACCAAAGTTGACTGTGAACTTCTAAAGTTTATCAAAATGTTAGTTTCCTATGTTGCAGCACCTTCGCCACGGGTCATGTGTTTGAATTTTTTGCTGCATAGAGTGTGTATTCAATTGATAGAGTAACTAATTTATCACAAATAGTAAAAACTAATATATAAATCGTTAGAAACTCAGTTTGTTTTGTTTATAATGTTTTATCGTAGTAATACGGTGATTAATGTGTCTGATACGCATTATTGCATAATTGTGAAATCTCAAGATTATTTGTTTGTGTTTATGTCATAGGGACAATTGCTTTTTCAAGTAAATTTATGACATGACTGAATTTTAAAATTTAACTAGTTTTAAACCTCAAAAACTTTTACATTTCATAATGGCTGTATTATTTCTATTCTACAATTGATATTTTAAAAAGTGAATTATGGAATTTTGAAGTATGACTTAGTTTTAATATTTTCATTATGTGAATTATCGTTTACACCTTCTTTTATATTTGTTCGAATGACGTTATTCTCGTTACGCATAGAGTTTGTATTCCACACCCCGTATGAATCCCCTAGTTTCCTAATACGTCCACAATATTTGGCGTCCAGTATCTTGAAGTTCTAAGAAACAGTAAATCATTAAGGGTCACTATTCCCCAAGTCAGTTGCAGTTCATTATTATAATCTCATTTTCTAAAATGGATCTTAAGCTTGCGCCGATTGTAAATGCGGAAATTTTAGATGTTAACAAAGTTCGTTGTTGATCTAATATGTAAACCAATTTTAATTCTTTTATTCTGTGAAACGATCAACAAAGTCAAAGAAAACTCTGCCCACAGAAGAAGTAGCTACACCAAATATGAGCGAATAAATACAATATAAGGTCTCCAAACTACCAGAAAATGAATGAAAATTCACGGTAGAGAGGACATTTTTTAAAATGATCAATTTTTGTTTACATGGCAACCAATTTATCATAAGTATATAATTGTTCTTATATATTATTAAAAATAGACACCAACAAAGAATTTTAGTATGTCCATGATCACACATGCTTCTGCCTGGAATGGGGTCGAGATTGCCTGAAGCAACCTGCATCCTGAGATGAGAGATGAAATTTTCTGCAAAAGGTATGAGAAAAAGCCTACCATTATTGAACCCCACATCTCATCCTCAAGAACAGAAAATCACCGCATTACGTTTATTCCAATTGACATATTATCAATTTCTTGCAAAAATCCTAACCTTCCAACAAGGCCAAATTGGTTATAGGTCCTTGATTCTATCTCAAGATATTTTTGCATTCAAATATGAACATGCTAATTTTCGAGCTTCCGTTTAATAAGTGAAGAGATTAGTAAGTCAGAGTCGCAGTATCAACCTGCCATCTTTTCGCATTTGCCATTCCAGAATTCCACCAAAAAGGCACTTGGTCAATGCAGAATGGCCCCTTGAGTATATATACTGCAAATCAAAACCATTAGATACACCACTTTAAATTCTGTTAATTACACTTTCTGCATTTATACTACAATAGTTAAACCATGTAACTTTACTGTCGATGTATTTGTCAGAAGCGAAGAGGGGGCTTTATGAAGACCTTTAAAAAACATGCCCAAATATTCTTTAAAACACTTTTAAATTACTATCCGTTTTTGAAAAAATTTGAGAACTTGTGAGAAACCGAAAGAAAAGGGATGTATCACACATGGGGATTATCGAAAGGATTAATGTCCTGTTACCACTATCGATTTAGAGATTGAAAGAAATGCTTAATCCTAACGTCATTTGGTTTCAGCAGTGTGCCACAAACAAAGAGTATCCCACGTTGTTAATTTAAAAAAGTTCGACATAGAAGTTCCCAAAATGTGAAATATAGTAGCCTATTATTTGACTCTGAAATCAAATTATTAGAGTAAACATTATATAATTAAAATTTTTATCTAAGTGATAATAAATTTA
This sequence comes from Ostrea lurida, assembly GCA_903981925.1. Taxonomy (NCBI): domain Eukaryota; kingdom Metazoa; phylum Mollusca; class Bivalvia; order Ostreida; family Ostreidae; genus Ostrea; species Ostrea lurida. The sequence continues at coordinate 6,912 of CAJDSM010066866.1, read as the reverse complement.
CTCTTATTTCATAAAACAACATTGACTTAAATTGGCCAACTTATAGGGATTACTTAGTAATTGAACAACACCTGCTGCCGATGTTGAGATGTATACCATTTCTTTATTTCAGCCCTAAATAAAAACATCAAATTTATAACTATTGTATTTGCGTAAAGTGGACCTATAAAATTCATCCACAATCAATAACATGTGCTAACATGATATTTTGTCCGTTTAAATAGAAATAGATAGTTTATTAGAATTTAAATAAAAATGAAATAAATTCCAAGATATAATTAAGAGCTTGAGAAAAAAAAAGTCTTCTATTTATACACGTCCTTCTGATTCAATGATAGTGATGTCACGAAGAGTTTCGCTTAATGTCTAGATGATATCAATATTGTTTACAATCTACAAGCACTATTATTCGGTAAAATTTGATACCATTATATAGATGAAATTAATTATCCCAATAGATCTAGCATAGTAATCAGAAATGAGAGGAAGCAAAGAGATTGAAGACTGCCAAGAACAAACAAAAATTAAATACAAAAAAAAAAAAAAAAAAATATAAAAAAAAAAAAACTCCCCTTGTAAAAATGATGAAAGGAAGAATCAAAAAATAGACACTGCCCACAAACAACATAGTAGAACAGGACATAGTTATCCCGCCCGAATAGTCAATTAAAATTACATTATGAAATAATACCCAATTGTCTTTTTAGTTATGTTGTCCTCTGATAGTATACTAATACTACATTACACTTACACAAAGCGTACATTACATAATAACATACATACATTACCATACATACATGTATATAACATGCATCAGCATGCACACCCAACATTGCAACGACACAGATAAATCATACGAGTGTACACACAAATGTACACACTATGACGTACATACAAATTAACACTAAATAACCACACATGCATACATCAACGCATTGTGAACAGAACATTACACGATGGGACGATGCATGTGTGCCCCTCCCAACAACATGCATGCATGCATGCTATATCTGAATACCATGATATCAGAATAGCCAACTGCAGTCAGGTGAAAATCAGACACAGACACATTGCCTCGATACAATGTTCTAGATTGTTACACCTACAAATAACCATACAGTCGCGACCCACACACAATTCACAACACCTTAACCCCCCTTCCAACTCTCTGCTTAACCACCATCATCCACCCCCCCTCACCACCAGCTCCCACTAACTTCCTCTTACCTCCCTATCACCCACTTATACCCCCCCCCCTCATCCACCCTACTCTAATCCACCCACACACAGCATATCCGAACACACATAATATATTAACATATCATATAAGTATATTCAAATTTTACCATCTGAATAGAATCCTAGTAAACTATTAAAAACTTCAATTATATTAACACGAAATTACACTCATATAAAAGATTACTTGTGTCAAGACTGTTCTGACTGAAATTAGAGATTTCTCAGTCTCCGTAACAATAATCAGAGGATAAATACAGACATAATTACCAATCTATGATTTTGAATATCTTATCTCGTTTAGTATGAATTAAGTAAAAATAATATTTATGAACAGTATAAACAATAAGAATATATTGACATGGAAGTAATAATTCAAGGTTCAAGTGGCATGTGCTTCTATGAAGGTTCTACAACTACGAAAATGGAATGAAAATTCACGGTAGGAGAGGACATTTTTTAATGGATCAATTTTTTACCATGGCAACCAATTTTCATAATAATGTTATTTTATTTATTTAAAGATATAGACACACAAAAAAGTTTATATGTCCATGACACACAAATGCTGCCTTGCCTGGAAAACCTGGTCATCGATATTATGCCTGAAAGCTATAAACTCCTGTCATCTCACTGAGAGGAAATTTCTGCATAAAAGTAGGTAAAATGCCTACCAGATTTTGACCGGCCCATCCTAACTCCAAAAAAAATTTTTCCAAGATATACAATATTTTGTATCAGGTAGATCAAGTTCTTGCAAAAATCCGTAACCTTCTCAAGCAAGGCCAAATTCCTTGAGTTTTATAGGTTCTTTGATCGTTATCTCAAGATATGTCTGCATTCAATATGAAACATGCTATTTTCGAACTTACCGTTTAAAGCTGAAAGTAAAATTTCAAGTCGAGTTATTCAACCTGCCCATCTTTTCGCATTTGACACACCCAGTTCCAAATTCCACAAAAAGGCACTGGTCAATGCAGAATGCCCTGCCGTTGTATGTTAGTTAAATAACTGAAATCACACATATGAAACCCATGTTGAAATCTCATGTAAATAACACTTTACTTTGCATTAAACTACAATGTTAACCAATTTGGTTAACATTTACTCTTCGATTATTTGCAATCGGGGAGGGGGTACTATCTGAGAGATAACCCTATCTCAGTATAAGCAGTAGATAATTATTTATATCCATTACATGTATGCTGTTGTGATTAAGTTGCTGTGTTTTTTTGTTATGTGGGAAAAAGAGCCTCTGAACAACCGACATTATTAAGACAGTTGTAAGAGCGGTCTTCACTTGTTGTAATTAAACAAGCTGATCTAACCTTGTTTACACTTGATTGTTTTCACGAATTTTAGAAAATCATATTTTTCAATGGAATCTAGCCACAGTTTTCTGATTTTGTTTTAATTAGTCTGTTTAATTTGACAAAAAAACACAAACAAAACCGAAAAAATAAAAAAAAAAAAAAGAGAGAGAGACGAAGAGACATGAAACTGTTAGTAATATGATTTTCTTATTTAAAGTGGAGGTTCCAGTGCGACAAAGCAATAATTATTCAGTATATTTTATTGAACAATTCAAACTTAACGGAGGAGATCTTGAAGAATCTGAATACACTTTTTAAAAGAAAATTCGTTCGAATCTAAATTAAAGAGGTCTTGTTAGAAACATATTTCGTGCTTACACCAGTGTAGCAGAACATTTTATTGCCTTCATACCTAGAGTCATGACCACAAAGGGCATGAGAATCAAATAATGTCAAACCATTGAACTGAAAAAGTCCTGAACTAGTGAAATAGG
>CAJDSM010066848.1:565-12031 GCA_903981925.1 Ostrea lurida | reverse complement strand
TTTAATATGGCAGTGGATGTTCAGAATTATGTTACATCTTGTGCAGAATGTAATAGGATTGATTGATTGATTATTTACTTGTTTTACTGACATCGAGAATATTTCACTCATACTGGAGACGTACAATTGCGGTGGAAGGGCTTGCAAATTTTAGGCTTATGCCGACAGTCAAGGCCTTTGAGGGCAGTGGAAGGAATATTTTATCGTGCCACAACTGCTGTGACACGGGGCTTCGGTTTTTCCGGTCTCAAAATCCGAAGGACGCCCATTCAGTCGCTCGCCGTACGACACGGCAAGGGATGCTGGGGAACCTATTCTACCCGGACCGCCGTCACGGGCCGATGAAAGTAACCCAATTTACCAAAGAGATAGAATGTATTCCCTTACCAACCCAAACAGCTGAAGTGACAGCACGTGCAGTCATAAAGGAGAGGCGTTTTTAAACGATTTGGTTAACCCCTACACATTTTCACAGATCAAGGAACCAATTTCACCAGCGAGCTTTTCAATACAAAAAGGCGAAGTTAACATTGTGTCAAACGTAATCATAATCCAAAAACATATACAAAATCGAGTGTAGGGCAACACGGACCTCCGACAAAAGCGAAGGTAGGATCAGGTGCCATGGAGGAGTAAGCATCCTCTGCTGACCGGGCACACCCGCCGTGAGCCCTTAGTCGAAATAAAGTAAACGGGATTATCCGTAGTCAAATCTAGTAGGAAAATGACAATACAATGTGAGAACTACTAAAAATTTTTAAAACCAAGACAATTCCTTTCAGAGCATCAGCTAATGGGCAAGTTGAAAGATTCAACAGAACTTTAATGGATGCCGTCATCAAAACACCAGGAAAGTGGGACGAATTTGACCGGTCAACAGGGGATGCTTACTCCTCCTAGGCACCTGATCCCACCTCTGGTGATCTAGGGATCCGTGTTTACCCAACTCTTTTTTTTTTTGTATTCTATTAGGGACTTACGAGATTGGTCACTGTTCGTTACTTTACATTACAGCAGCTCTAAGATCATTTGTTAATGTAAGCACGGACTGCACCCCTTATATACTGATGCTTGGCAGAGAAGTCACTCAATGAATTAGGCAGAAAGGACAGCAACCCTGGGATGCAGATGGATGTCTTGTACACCTGCCAGAATCAGTCACCAAAACACGAGACCTCCCAAGACCTCCCGGAATATCCTGACAACTACGCAAAATATCATGAAGCGTGACTATGATCTGAGGGCTTTAGATTGATTGATTGATTATTTACTGTGAATTTTACTGTTTTACGTCCCATCGATAACTTATCACTCTATTGGGGACGTCACCATGTAGCCGGTGAAGGGCTGCAATTTAGGCTATTCTCGGCACTCAGCACTGTGTAGGAACGGACTAGGGTAAAGTTGGCGTTTACGCTAGTCCAAGATGGTGGATAGCATGTACGGTTCCAATATTACTCATTGAAAGATAGTAATGATTTCCTTCTTCAGTTCGTTCAATTTTGTGCCAATTTAATTCGGAAAAGTCCAGTTTTGAAAATGCATATCTGGAGATTTTATTTTAAGATTTCACGTATTAGCCAGAAACTCGCTCGAGTTTTGCTCGGATTAGGGTAATTTTTGGAATGTTTTTTGCCGGATTTAGTGGTAAGTTTTTCGCGACTACGGGTAAAGTTTAATTATTGTAGCGATCAAAATGCAATGGTTTCATCTTTAGTATGATTAAAACTGGTTCTTCGACGCGCGAACTAAAAGGAATTTAAGCTAGACAGGCGATGGCGATCAACACAGAGATCACAATACTTGGATAAATCTGATTTATTGGCATCATAATCATAAATTCCACAAGATACTTGGAAGCTTTGTATTTACGTTTTGGATGTGTTATCTACAGAAGTTTATGGAAATACTCTGTGATGACATAGACGACAATTTTCTTTCTTTGATACACGATTGCGGTGTTTCCTAACAAAGAGATAAATCCAAAGGGTACGAATATATATATTTATTTATGAGCATAAGATATAGTCACATTTATGAGATCAGTTGATTCGATGAGAACGTGCATATCATTTTTGGGAATGTTCAATTGCAACATCTCGCAGATATTGTCAGTCGTTCCTAGCACGCAGAGTTAAACACATGTTATCAGTTGTACAAAATTTATACTATGATAATTTCAAAAAACGACGGAACATGATGCGGAATATTGGTGGTGGATTCTATTCTATATTATTGGGGTGGGTTTTATTGCATCAGTTGCTAATTTGGCAAGGGGCGTGCACTGGACCATTCTTAATGATGTAGCATGAAACCGAAGGTTTCATTCGGTAGGTGCGAAGCGCTCATGGGGAGGGGGGGGGGTAGGTGTGGTGAGGGGGTCCGCCCCCCCATTGGGGGTGGGAGTTTTACCCCCGAGAAAATGTTGTTGTTGTTTGTGAAAATATTGCATTCTATTGCGGCTATTCTGAAGCATCAAATCATTGCAATTGGCATAAAATTTGTAATGATACTTTTCTTTTGCATATACCACGTTGAAGCCGATTCTAAATGATTAATGCAAGACTTTAAAAAAGTCCATCAACAAATTTAAAAAAAAAACTTCATTGCTGTTTTTTTTTTCATTACCAATAATCTTTATATCGCATTTAAAAAAGAAGTAGTAAAATATATATTGAATAGGTAGTTATATTTTAAAATAATAATTTTTCGAAGAAAATGAAATTTTTGGTAGGCGTGCCTACTCTAGCCTAATGACGTACCCCCGTATCACAGGGTAAACAAATTGTTTAATCAGATAGATCATATATTTGACAACCGAGCCCCTGTGCCTTTACCCACCTTTTCGAGCCGGATAGTTTTTCGATCAACAACATGAAGCCCGTTTTTTGCTTGTTGTGGTTGTTTTTTGTAAAAAATATGATTTCATGCCTATGATTCTCATAGTGCCTACATTCACTTTATCAGGTTTTAAAAAGTGCATCATAATTGTTAACTTTTGCCCCCCCCCCCCCCCTCCGCCTCTTTTTGTTATATAATAATCTCGATTTTGCAGTAGAACTCAGTTTGTTTACCTTAATATGGGTTTTCGTATTGAAGGCAACATTGTTTCAGAACTGGGCAAAGTGCCCGAATAGAAGATTCTCTCCAATTACGAAAGTAGATTACTGTTTGTAAAATATACTCGCTAAGAATCAGAACAATGTTGTTCAGTTGAAGACGAACCTACGGGCGTAACGGATACATGCACCCCCCCCCCCCCACTCTCCATTTTAAAATGGATGATGTTAAAATTCTCTCAGCTTCGGGGGGACTTCGCCCTTCATCATTCCCTCCAGGTCGCCCGTCCTGGAGAGAATAATAGGCTCAAAACCTCTCGGGTACGGGGCGGCACCACTACGCCCGCCCCCCAGAATAGCTGGGGGATAAGACCCAAACTCTTGGTTGTTTGCCCCATCCCCACAGGAATCGCTGTCACGGACCCTGTCTAGAATACTTTAAGTTAGCAAGTAGTATTTCTGTTGTTCATACATTCAAGCTGAGGATACGTATGCGATTTACCGATACCTGCAGAAAACAGTGACCCTTCAAAGTGTTCGAGAAGCACGTGCCGCCGCGTCGCCACCCCCCCCCCCCCCCCGCCCTCCTAGTTGCTTGTTGTATATACAACAGAGCCAGAAGTTAAGAAAAGTGTCGGATAGAAGGTTATTGCACGATGTATTTAAGATTTAAAAAAAAGATTCTTTGATCAAGAAAATGTAGAGAAGCACTCTAAAGCCCCCCCCCCCCCCCCCCCTTATGACGCTACGATTCAAACACATACGCGGTTTTTGCTTTGGGTTTGTTTGTTCTTTTATATAAAAAAAAGGTCGACCGCGACGGTCATCATCTATGCTTGGTCTTGACTATTAGGGGGGGAGGGGGCTATTTGGTGAATCATTACTTAGAGAATATGCGGAAATAATATATTGTGGTGGATATTTACCAGATGAATAGCAGGGCTGTCTTATGTTAATTGTTAGTAGAATGTTTGAACGATCACATATCGTAGATCGATTTTACACAGCCCGCGTACACAGCTAATCAAGTGTTTTAAGTTGACTACTTCATGTAGCTAGAGTTTACGATATTGATGTTCACATAATTGCGACAGAATGAGAATTTTATATTTCCTGTTAATGTTTTTTGAATAGTAATTTTTATAAGTAACATCTAGGGAGACCTAAGTAACACCATACGACAAACATTGAAAACGAGCATTCGATATTTTACTCTTACTAATATTATTCTATAAGCGTTACCCTAGTATCAAAATGCCTCGAATTTTGCGACCCTAGTCGGTGAATGTTGCGTTTACTTACCCTAATCGTTGGTCATTTTTATTCCGCTTTATCGCCGTAATATGTACTGTTCAGTGCAATTCTCGGAATATTACCGGGCATGGTGAGCGTGCCAAAGAGCGGAAATGATCGTATCGAGTGGGATCGATAAAACAGTATATAACAGATCAATCTGTCCTAAACCATTCAATATCAACTTCACTATCGAAATACAAGGTCCATTTAATTTATAATTAGAGTAAAATATCGTTCAGAGGCGTACAGCCTATCGCCCACTTGAGACGAGCGGTATACGCACTTTACCTAGTCGCGGTTTCTACCACAGTGACCAGGGCCTTTGAGCGGGAGTCTTTTTGTGCCACACCTGCTGTGACACGGGTGGCCTCGGGTTTTTTTTCCGGGTCTCGATCGAAGTGGACCGCGCCCATTTAGTCGCCTTTTGCCGACACGCAAGGGGCTTATTCTACGCCGGCACCCAGACGGGTTGAGGGCTATGCGAATTCTAGAATTGCAAGATTCCGAATATGATTCAACCATTTATTTCAGGGGAAAAAAAATCTTACAAATGCATTCATGGTGAAAGTCTACCCCATATTTTAAATTTATGAATATTTTAAAATTAAAACAAAGGGGGGAAAAAGGTGGGGGTGGGGTCGGCCACATTTCAGGCAAAATGCATACAGTAGCTAAGTTAGAAGTTTAGACCCTAAAGATTGGCATCGATAAATGCATTGGCAATTTTAGAAGGTTGGGAAGCCGGACCCCCCCTTTGGGATACCACTTTAATTATCATCGTACTTCTTATAGCTAAATAAACTTTTAAAAAGTAACTTTAAAAGCTCTAAAACCGAGAATGTTACGGGGAGTTCTTGGCCAGCAGGCCCCCCGGCTTCCGCTTCATGCCCAGACTACCAACTTTTAGGCTCCTTTTTCAACGGACCGCCTCATCCCCGCCCCCCTTCTGACAAATCCTGGATAAACGGCCCCAAAACCTGGAAAAATTTTTTGGGGGCCAGTGTTGATTATGGTTGTAGAATAGTTTATCTGTGGCATAAAAACAGTGTTTAAATTTTGTCTAAAAACTGCTTTACAAAATGTCCGAATAAAATGAGTGATATAAAAAGAAGATCCGGTTGCTAGAGAATCAATTCATTTGTGTTCAATGGGCATCTTGACAGTGCTATAATATTTTCACGCCCGGTGTATTTTTTTTTCATTCCAAAACTATTTCTCATGCCACAAACGACCCGCTGGGGTCCGGGTTAGAATGTTCCCCAGGGCAATCCCCTTGGCGTGGTCGTAAGAGACCGAGACCCGTACGAGGACCGATCGGGTTAGAATAGGTCCGTCAAGCATGTCCTTCGTGTCGTATGAAGCTGGTTTTTTTCTGCTTCGAATTTTTTACAGACTCGGAAAAAAATAAAAAAAAAGAACAAAAAAATAAAAAAAAAAAAAAAGAAAAAAAAGAAGAAAAAAAACCGAAGGAGGCTCCGTGTCACAGCAGGCTGTGACATAATAAAGATCCCTCCCGGCTCCAAAGGCCCTGAGGTCTCAGAGCATGGCCTATAATTTTGCCAGCCCTTCAGGTCAGGGCCCCAATGGGGTTTTACGCCTGCCGCCACGTCTCTATTCCTCAGGGACGTAAAGTAAATCAATCAATCGTAAGAGCCGACTCCGCAATGGTCGGTCCTTCGGATTGAGACCGGAAAAAACCGAGGTCCGTGCTTCACAGCAGTTGTTTGGTCGGAAAAAATCCCTCCCTGCTAACAGCCTTGATGCGAGCAAGGTCCACACATTTTGCACCCTTCACTCATTGATGATGTCCCCACACGAATGAATTTCTGGGAGGGCACGTAAAAACAATTAATAAAGTATTGGTTTTTGTAGGCAAAACAGTGATGTCCCCGTGCTGTCAGGTGAGTAGGTTTTTAAAAGAGAGGAGTTTTGACAATAATTTTAAGTTCAAAGGACATAACTCCCAAAAAATTGGGCATCATAATTTCCCAGGTTAATATGCTTGCCTATAGATAAGATTTCCTGTGCTACATAGCAAGATTTTGTAGAAAAAAATTGGATCGGTTAGTTTCAAGGAGGTGCGATGAAATGATTTTGGCAAGAATTCTAAGTTTGAAGGGCATAGATCACACAAAATAGGGTAACAACATCCTGGGATAGGTTAACATGACGTACTGCTAATGTGAAGTTTTTTCAAAGTATCGATCCAGTAGTTTCAGAGAGTTCTGCAGCTAACAAGGTTATTATGTGGATTCTTGGCAAAGTTTCTAAGGTCGAAGGGCATAAATCACAACAAAAATAGGGTATCAAAATTCCTGAATATGCACAAAACATATATTGTCCTTGCTCAAGGGATATTTTGGTCAAATCGGTATTGCAGTAGTTTCAGAGGAGTTTGACGCTGACAATACTTTCTGCTTGACGGACAGCACGAAAGAGCCAAAAACAATGGTCTCCCCACCAAGAGTGGGGAGAGACATAATTCAATCAATCAATCTCGAATGCAGCAACCGCGGGTTTTCTCATGCACAACATATATTTTGGCATGCACAAACATTTAACAACGTCTCATCATGACTTTCATTTTCTTTTTGCAGCGGGTGAAGGCCGGTTCATGGCGCGAAAGATCCTGGGCAGGCGAAGCGGGATTGGCAGAATCTGGTGGGTGTGGCTCTGTATGGTCAGGACGATGGAGGATATGAGGGGCGCACGGGGAGACAGATGGGGCAGGAGGCACCCAGAAACAAACCAGACCATGCGAAAGGTGGGGCACCAGCGGGATTGGTACGTATAATATATTAACAATTAATTTGTTTATATAATGGTTTATATTGTTTAATTTATTAATTACTTTAATTTAAAATTTTTTTATTTTTTTTTTATATTTAAAGTATTTTTTTAATTTTTTTTTTGTATATATTTTATAAATTTTAGTGTTTAGATTTTTAGTTTAATATAGTTAGGAGGTTTTTTTTTTTTTTATAAGTTCTTAGATTTTTTTGAGGGTAGATGGTGGGAATTTGTAGCCCGCTCCCCGTGTCGAACTTAGGAATTTGCCCGAGACGGCCAGAAACAGAAAGTGCCTAACCATAAATAACTAGTTAATAATGTAGGGTGAATTAAGTCTTTGAATTTTTTTATGTTAATTTTTTTATTTTAAAAATAATTTTTAATATAAGTATTTTTAGTTTAAAATTTTTATTTAATATTCTTAATAATGTTTTAACGTAAGTTTACCCACATTTCGCAACTTTTAAAATTAAATTATTTTTTATGTTAGCTCTTATGATAAGATAATTTAATAAAATTTAATTAGTAATAATAATCATGGAATACTTTAACTGGATTTGAACCAAGATAAATTTTCTTGCTATATTTTTTACATAAAATTTAAATTGTTAGGTATCTTATATTAATTATTAAATTTTTTTAAAAAGGTTTAATAAATAATATTTAACATCACATAATTTTTTTTACTACTAAGGTTATAGAATTTTATAAAATATTTTTATTTTTTTAATTATGTTTTTTATTTTAGATTAATACATTTTTTCCCAAAACCTTATGATAATGTTAATAAATTTAATATATTTATGTTTTTAATTTATACTTTTTATTTTTGATTTAATTTGTTTTTTTTTATTATATTTATTTAATATACTTATTTTAATTTATAATATTTATTTTATTAGTATATTTATTATTTATTATTTTTTTTAATTATATTACACGACAAGTAGGTCCATTGTTTCACTTTATTCAGAGTAAGCCCGAAAAAATCCATATTCAGGATGCAATAAATTCAACTAGGGGACGGTCAATTGGGTCGTCATTTGTCGAACCACAGGATTACTATTACAACCCTCCCACTTACTAGCGGAATGGGGTAGGGACTGTGTATTAAATTGATTTTCGAGAAAACTTGAACACGCCCCAATCGGGACATTGTTAAATCAAAAAGTAGATACATAAATCTGGTGGACTTGTGCAAAAACGCTTACCATGGCAGATCTGCTTGGGTGGCGAACTCTTTCCAAAGTATTTCTGTGTAAAGTAAATAAAAATCATACAGTCATCTTAAAACTACTCAGGTTTAGGTTTTCATTGTTGAGGAAGGTTGATGTGGAAGCTATACAAGATGCAAATAGCTTATTTATGGTCATTTTCTGAATAAAAAATATTCTCATTTTAGATTGTTCAATTGGATACCGAAGTAGCTGGCTAGGGACGTAGACTTTCCCAGCCACTTCTCGAGACAGCCATTCCTATGAGCGAGGGAACAGAGCCAATCTTTATTGTTCTATAGGTTCACTATTCGCAAATCTGTCGACCATATACCCGGTTGTGTCTTAAAAGCAGCTGTAATACCACTAGCACCTTGCATTGGATTGAAAATATTGGCTACTAATACATTGCATTCTTTTTATGAGCCAATCCATTCGTTCAACCCATTGCACAATTCATGCTTGCCTTTCTGTTTATTATGGTTTTAAAGATCCGAATAGTTTTCGACGCCACCGGTGTGGGTACCCAGCGTAAGTTAGAGATGGAGGGCGTGAGACTAATTAAAATGCATCAAGTCCAGTTAGAATTTACATTGAGAGCTAACTAATGATTTGCCATGAGCTTTCTACTTGTCTTCTAAATAATTTTGATGCATGAGATTTTCTTAATAGTGATCGTTCGATTTAATTGCCAACACAGAACGATACTATAAAAAACAGTCCTCACCTAGTCCTGTCATAATGTTATTTTACAAAAATCCAGTATTTATGTTCAGAGTTATCTTTCGATTGTTCCCAATTAGTTTATAACAATAAAGATGCTTTTCTTTGATGTGGTTTATGTGTTCTGGGATAGATTGAAGGCAACTAGCAATGCAGAAGGATTGTATAATATCTATAACTCGCATTACGCGGGGTTATGAACATTCTTTGTGCTGAAATTGATTGCTACCGTTCATCACTCCAATTAGACCAACAATGACAGGCATTTTATTGTCTAATTGTTGAATATCCGAATTAACAATTTTCGATGGGTTTTTGTTTTTTTGTACACAATGTACATGAGATTAAAAGTTCTATAAAGATGTTATTATATTATGTCTAGAACACATTTTACGTCCCTACTTTTAGAACGGAACACCCAATTAACGCTTTGACCTTGGAATCGCTCCTAAATATTTGGGTAATGATCATGTGGGACAGGTGACACGTACAAAACCGGATCTATAATGTAACTGATAATTTAGCAATACGAACATGAATTTTCATCGAAGTATCGACGAAAAGTCTACATTTCATAAAGAAATATGAGTATATGAGAACAGATTCAGTTCGCAAGTGTTCGAATAATAAATGGTATTTGACTTTTCTAGTGGTCTTATTGAAAGTCATTTTTTTGCATACCTGTTCACGAACCAGGCCTTCATAGATATGGTCGAGTGCGATCCATGCAATGTATTGGCATGAAACTTAGCAAGTGAAGGAGAAAAAGAACTGACCTTAATGACCGCCGAAGGATGTACCATATGTTCAAGTTGCATCTACATCCCTCAAAGACAAAAAAAACCCCCCTTTGTCGTTTAAAACAGAATTGTAGTGCATTGAGTATCTTACAATTTAGACATCAGAAATTGGGTCGCGAGTGTATATGGCGTTACAGCAACATTTGTAATCACTTTTTCAATGTTATATCAAACCAACTTCTCCAAAATCCCCTAATTTTATGGGATCTAATATCAGTACCCACATATATTCTCAACGTGATTAATTCATTGGAGAGTTGCACTATAGTTGATTGATACATTGAGATAACCTTATCCAAAGATAACTAAGCGATGTGCAGGGACTAACACAAATTCCATGACTGTATTTGCTCAGAAAATCCCGGCATCATGATGGCTTCATCCCTTACAAGGACAAAAAAAAACTCCCCACCCCCAAGACTCCCCTAGCTCTATATTAATTTAAACAGTGAACGAAATTGAAATTTGAACCAGATTTGGCATAACGCATTCAAACCTAGCTTCAAACTACAGGTAATAAAGGTGACAATCTCGAGTGTATTATGAGTTTTGACAGCGATTTCCATGGGTTAAAATTTGCTTTAACATTTCATTATGGTTATAATAGGTAAAAACTTCATTAGAGACGCAAGATGTGACAAATGTAAGTATCTATCCAAAAGTTTACTTCAAATGTACAGGTTTGCAGATAATAGATTAGGGACAGATGATGAATGAAAAGAGGGGGTCTATAAATGTGATATTGTACATGACACGAAGAAGTCTTGCTAGCCCACAAGCAGTGGATGAGTGTTAGAAACATAAGAGTGCACATGGCCATATATGCTCAGCTCGTGTGTATAGTGCTGTGCGGTATTCTTATATCCAAAAATATTAACTTCCCTACTGTTTGACCTGTCAATTTGCTATATGTTTGTGATATGAACTTGCTCGTGGTATTTTGGTGTACATTATACTAATGGGGCAGGTTGTCGACAAGGAATTGTCTAGCGCTCTACCATTGACTGATGCCTTAACCCTCGAGTAGAGGCAATTTGGGGGTTGGGTAGGAGTGTGGAGGTCGAGGCATTCACTGCTTAAGACACATATTGAATCTACCATACATCTTGATAATTCGATGGGCGTCAACAAGATAGCTTATTACAATCGCAGGACCCTGATCGAAAATTGAGCTTTTCCGTTGGGGACAGAAAAAATAGGAAAAATGTGGAAAAAAGAATAGGAAGTGAACTGTTGTTTGAATAGACTAATTGTGGAAAATTAGGAACCATATAATAGACAGCGCGCGAAGAGTCTATTATATACATGTCAGTGATCTGATCAAAATACATCTTAATATAAGAATTGGGTAAAGTATAGATGAAATGAGTTAGTCGAGTAAATCTTTTAATCAAAAATATTGGCTTCCAATCCTCCCCTTACCAGCAACAACCATCGCTCTCCATTAGAATTTTAACAATTCTATATTTTATTTCAAATCAATATTGCAAAAACCAATTGTGTACATTCGGGACCAATAATAGACTTTAGTCTTTAATGTTTATTGAATACGAGATGATCAACCCGAAATTGGGAGACCATAGT